>CM035420.1:95850677-96125677 GCA_020310875.1 Ceratopteris richardii
CTTTTCTTGGGAGAAATGCAAAGTATGCTGCTGCCTATCCCTTTTTATTTGCATACCAAAAATATGTTCAGCTTCCCAAGGTCTTTCATTGAGAATGCAGAGTTCAGTTGCTGGTTTAGAGCATTTAGAGTGCTCTTTTTCTTACCAGCCAGCAGCATATCATCTACATACAGCACAAGAATGATTGGGCTGCCATCTTGATCCGTACATACAGTGGTTTGCATGGCTTCTTTTGAACCCATGTTTGAGCATAAATGCATCAAACTTCGTATATCATTGTCTGGGGGTGTGTTTCAGCCCATATAAGCTCTTTTTCAGCTTGCATACCAGATGCTCTTTTTCAGGAATGGCATATCCTTCTGGCTGTTTCATGTACAGCTCTTCGTCTAAATCACCATGCAAAAAGACTGTTTTAACATCCATTTGGAATAACTCCAAATCCAAGGAAGCTGTGAGAGCAAACAACACACGTAATGTGGTCATTTTAACCACTGGAGAGATCACCTCTTGGAAATCAATACCCTCTTTTTGGGCATATCCTTTAGCAACCAGCCTTGCCTTATACTTGGGTTTGCCATCAACAGTTTTGATTTTGTACACCCACTTGTTGGGAATGGCCTTCCTACCTTTGAGCAAATGAACCAAATCCCAAGTATCATTTGCATGCAAGACCTTTATGTCTTCCTGCATGGCTAACTCCCACTTCTTCTCGTGGTCACATAGCTTTGCCTCTGTATAAGTGAGAGGCTCACCCTCATCTGATAACATAATGAAATGTATAGAGGGGTCATATCTATTCATTGGCCTCCTAGGACATGTAGATCTTCTTACCCAATGATCCACATTATCCGGCAATGGATCTACATCAAGAGGTACATTAACTTCTTCATTGTTATTGGGCTGCTGTACATCATTTCCAGCCTTGTTTTCAGCATGAATAGGTGGCTGCATACGCCCATCAGGAGCATCATTTTGTTGTCCAGTATCATCTGGCTCAATAACCACGGGCTCATTGTCATTTCCAGCCATATGTGGTGCATCCTAAATGTTCATATCAGATTTAACTGGTGGCTATACATGCTGAAATTTGACTCTTTTATGGTCATCTTTAGAGGCATAATTGTTTTTGAGCAGCCTTGCCTCATCAAATACAAACATCTCAGCTGCGTATTACCTTCTTGAGTTTAGGTAGCGAAATCTTGTAACCCATTTCACCTTCATCTCCATAACCCATAAAGATTCCTTTCATGGACTTTGCATCTAACTTGCTTCTCAACTCAGGCTTTATATGCACAAAAGCATCACAACCAAAGATGCGTAGGTGGTCATATGAAGCTGGTTTGCAAGACCAAACCTCTTTTGGAATGCCACCTTTTAAGGACATATGAGGGGATCGATTGTAAACATGAACTGCAGTTTTCAAAGCCTCTCCCCAAAATCCATTAGGAAGATTAGCTCTGGGCAGCATGCATCTCACCCTCTCACATAAAGTCCTATTATATCTTTGAGCTACAAAGTTCGAAGAGGGGCTGTATGGGACTGTTAGCTTCCTCTTAATACCAAGATTTTCACAAAATCTATTGAATTAAGCACTCGTAAACTCACCCCCATTATCTGTACGTAAGCATTTCAGCTTTCTACCTGTTTGGGTGGTCACAAATGCATGAAATTTCTTAAATGTAGCAAAGGCTTCATCTTTAGATTTTAATAAATACACTGAAAGCTTCCTAGAGTAGTCATCAACAAAAGAAACAAAGTAAAGAGCACCCCCATAGATTTTGTGGGCATGCTATAAACATCAGAATGAACAAGATCAAGCACATTAGACTTACAAGACACACTAGAGTAGTAGGAATTCTTTACTTGCTTACCATATTGGCATTCATTACAAAAATCAAGTTTTGAGCCTGTAGCATCAAACTTGTCCAAATTACATAGTTTATCAAGGCCTTTTTGGCTCATGTGGCCAAGCCTTTTATGCCATAATTCCATATGTGAATGGATTTCAGCCAAAGCAATAAACTTGCCGAGCAAGACTTTACCATGCAAGCAATAAAGAGTACCTTTCTTTGTACCTTTAACAATCAGCCTAGAGCCTTTGATGAGCTTCCATGATCCCTTCTCAAAGAGGGTACTATATCCAGGCATATCCATTTGCCCAACACATGCAAAACCAGCTCATTAGTACCATCCACATTGAGATGCAGTGTGCCAATACCTTCAATAGAACAAGCATGGTTATTTCCAAGATATACATGTCCATGGCTGCCTGCATGAAAGGTAGTAAAGCACTCCTTAATAGGAGTAACATGGAACGATGCACCTGAATCCACAATCCATGTTTGTGACACAACATCATTCACTGTGAGCAATGCATCAATCAGATCCCGCTTTGTGATCTGCATATCTTGTGCATGCATATTAACAGAAACATCAATAACTTGAGATGATCTGCTTCCATAGTAGCACAAATTATATCTTCTTCATTTGATAGCTCATCAATGACAACACTAGAGGCCACATTGACCTTCTCTTTGTCCTTGTTCTTCGAGTTGTCATGTCCTTCATTCTTGGTGTCCTTTTTCTTCCTGCTAGCTGTGTTCTTCTTTCTTTCTAGTTCAACTTTGTAGTATCTGCAATCAAGCTTCTTGTGACCTTTCCTACCACATTGGTAACAAGTCACTTCAGCCTTGCCTGTGCTTTTGCTCCCGATCCTGTGTACATTTCTCCTTTTCTTTTTTGTTCTTCCTCTAGCCACATTGGCTGAACCACTGCCCTCTCCACTAGCTTTCCTCTTGTTTTCCTCATTCAAAACAGAACCCCTTACACCATCGAAGGTAAGATTGGGGCTATTCCAAAATGAAACGAGCAATGTTTCTCATGAATCAGGTAAGGTCATCAACAAGAAGATGGCCTTAAGCTTATCATCAAATGCAGGTAATCTGGAGTCTTGCAAATGTGAAAGAGTACCTGTAAAAAGATGATAAGTGTTCAACCTTACTTTGACTCATCATGCTGCATACACACTAGCTTACGCATAAGATGCACTTGATTTACAAACGTGGTATTTTCATAAGTGGCTTTCAGCTTCTCCCATACCTCAAAAGCAGTTGTAAGGCCTTTCAAATCCACTAAGATTTCATATGATAGAGCCATCTTGATGTAAGTGATGGCTTTCTTATCTTGAGGCTTGATTTCCTCGAGAGCCCATTCACAATCTTTAAGAAAGAAGACGCCAAACATTCTCTTTCCACAAATCAAAACTGTTACCTTCAAATCTCTTGATTTCAAACAAGCTTTTGACATCAGAGGAGGTAGAAGCCATGTTTGCACGCAAAGCTTCAAAATTTCACCAAAAAAGGTAAAATTCACCTCCTGTCCTGTGCGCAATCACCTTACGAGACTATAGCTGAGAAGTTAAGCTAAAAAACTATTAAAACTTGCAAACATCAATTTTTTAAATTTTCCACAAAAAATTTCAAAAAATTCCAAAAAAGTGTAATTGCATGAAAAACAACAAATTTGTTGTTTTTCAACCACAAAAGGCATACATAGATGCAAAACCGAGTCAATGGGTGCTTGTTTTCGCAAGAGCCCTAATTTTTGAAGCAATATGATGTGTAAAATCAAAGAAATGACATGCTGTAATAGGTTTCAAGCAAGTATGCACTTCCTCAATCTTTGTACATGTCCTCTCACTTGGAATGAGAGAGAATTTCTGCAACAAAGGACTTGTAGATAAAAAAAATCAGCAATATGGATGCTTAAAATGATTTGTGGGGATACAAAAAGAACAATAGAAGAGATTCTTCGCGATGAAACTCTCTAAAAGACCCAAAATTTGCTTCAACTTTGTTGCGGGCTGAAGGAATCCTCCAAAAACAGCACTTATATACGAAAAAGGTTTTTCGCAATGAAATTCTCTCAAATGCAAGAAAAAGCTTTCAGCTTAACATAGGCTGAAGTAGAAAAGCACTTGGAGCAACTTTGTCGCGATGGGATAGTTCAATGCTTTGATACGAGTTGAAAGAGGCCGCAGAGAGCTACATCATGGTGTGCTCGGTTCTTTCAAATGCCAAGCGAGTGGGCTGTCGCATGAGGAGAGGGAAAGAGGGAATCTTGCACAAAAATTTGGAGAAGAGATTGAGAAGCTGAAGTTGAAGAAGTCCCAATCAAATTATGAGAGATTTGAGACCAAGTTTTATTGATAAGTGACTTTTACGTCATTTGGGCATGTTCACACATAGCCAATGACCAAAATTCATAAAAATAATGTAAATGCCTATAACTCCCCAATTTGGGGTCCAAAAAATATAACAAAAATATGTCTGGAAAGCTCTCGGAGAGAGCTTTCACATGGGAGGTTCATAATATACAAAAGGAGAGTTCTTGGGGCCTTTATCCCCAACAATAGTCAGATTGTGTTCTAGGAGCATAGTATTTTTACTCTAGTGCAGTAAGTGATTTTGCACGATTATACTAAATGATAAGTTATCAATGGGTATTTCAGGGAGGCGAGGGCAAGCTTCCAAGGTCTCTACAAGTGACAAGCCGTCACAAGTTAGTGGTCAAGGTCTAGGCATAGGGAGTCCGAGGATATTTCAAGTACTTATGCTGCTCACATATGGACTCATTGGGCCTTGCAGGGATTCCCATAGTATTCCCAAGGTAATGACTACTATTTATTGGTGGAAATGTTAGATAGAAAGTAGAGAGACTAGTTGTCTACTTTTCAACATCTAATATTTCACACACCTAGCAAACTCTACTCTTATTATTTGGAATCAGAGATTCTTATTCCGAAGTTTATAGCTCCTTCTATATCATTGATGACAATGATCTTTAGAAGGGGGGGAGAGAGTTATATTCAAGAGATCTACATGCCTGGAGGAACAAGAAGTTTCTTGCTCGGGGGATATCAAAGACCAAAAGCCAGAGAGTTCATACGAGGTACCTACTCATGATGGCAAGATGAGTAGAGGTACCTTAGAGAGAACTCTAGATGGTGACTATGCAAGAGTTATAAATAGGCTTAGAGGTGAGTCCCACTTATGTCATTCTCCACTTCTCACAGGGGATAATGTAGTGGTGCATGGGGGAGTGTAGCTCTAACTTTGCAGATAATGACCACCTAATACAGGGGGTATCCATATGGGGGTGATGTGTAATACCCTAAGTGCTGATGGTGGGTGGAGGTGGATGGAGTATGTGGTACATCGGTGGCGGTCTAAGTACCTCCGGAAAGAATGTTGCCCAAGTGCCGATGGTGCATCATGTGGTCGTGGGTTATCCATATGCGTGAGATATCGTCGTGATCGTCGAGACCAAACCATATGTGGTCGACATCGCCCTCTCTGTGCTTCTGCTTGTTTGAGTGTGAGCCCTATGCTTCTGGGAGGCGGATCCATCTGATGTGGCCCAACTCGTTGAAAGAACTCAGTAATAGTCCATTCTCGTGTCTCATATATACACACACACACACACACACACACACACACACACACACACACACACACACACACACACACACACACACACACACACACACACACACACACACACACACACACACACACACACACACACGTGCACACGCGCACACGTGCACACGCGCCGCGCGCTGGCGCGCGGGCGCACGCACGCACGTGTGTGTGTGTGTGTATATATATGTATATGGGGAGGGGAGGGAGGGAGGGAGAAGGGGGGGGAGGGGAGGGAGGGAAAAGGGGGGAGGGGGACGGGGGAAAGGGGAGGTGAGGGGGGGAAGGGGGGGAAGGGGGGGAGGGAAGGGGAGGAGGGGGGGGCGGTGGGGAGGGGGGGAGGGTTATAAACTGAGTTGTTTACTATCTACATTGATTCAAAGGAATCATGATAAATATGATGCTTTACTTTCTTCAGTATGAAAGTATGACTTAATGATTTGAATGTCTTTGCTTTGCTTTAATTAGGACATCTGTTCGTCAAGCACCAACAGTTGAACAGAAAGGGATGCAGATCTCGGGAGGTGCAATGACAAGTTCAAATCATTCAGAGAAAGCTCCTTTGCCGAACGGCAAGCATGTATGGCAGAGGAGGACAATTACATTGGAGAGTACTGATGGCTACACAGGCGCTATTACTGCAAACAATGGAAATATTTTAGACACCGAGCCAGGCTATTTCCGACACATTGAAGGGATCTGAAGCCCTAAATCTCATTGCTGTTCTGGTTATCAGTCTTCAAGCTTGTTGATTACATGTTTTGCTGGCACATTCAAGCTGTGTTGGTTATTCCTTTGTGATCGGGAAAAAGAGAGAGCACTCAGTCTCTCCACAGGAGCTCAGAGCATCTATTCCTTTCTCTTTTTTTTGGTTTTTCCTCCCTTTTTTTTGGGGTGGGAGGGTTGAGGTGGGGGACACAGCCTGTATAAGAAATAAAACGTTTTTGTATTTTTGCCCTCCAGTGTTCCTTTTCTGATGTCTCCCAATTTTGTCCTGAAAGAAGAATCCAGTGATTAGATATTTCGATCACTCAATAGAAGATACAGAGTAAGGATTACTTGAAAGCACCTGACTGCTTTATAGGTATGCAGGCACATTGTAAAGGTAGACTTTAACATTTGAGAAGTCGATCTGTGAAATGTGTAATTACTCTCAACAACTTAAAGAAGGTTTGAAGAGATGCGGTCCTTTGAATGTTCTGATGGTGTGTTTTGCATGCTCTAATGCATCTTGCTGGATAATGTTTGGTTGGAGATACTCTCTTGGGAAGTCTGGTAAGGTAGATCCTTTGCATATACTATTTATGCTTATAATAAGGTTTCAAACTGCCTACTTCTCCTATGTACTTCCCTGAAATCTCTACATGAAATTATAGATTTAGCTGGAAAGCAGTGATTCAGCTTTTTGGTATGGGGAACGTTATCTTTAAAAAATGCTTACCTGTAGGGAGAAGGATGTATATTTTTGAGGAAATAAAAAACTTTAGCACACCATTGAAGAACATGAGCAGAACAGGATGTTACAGTAATGCGTGGAGGGCAGAACCTTTTTTGTGGTGGATAATAGTTATCCTTGTCTGTTCACCACTTACTGTTGGACTTATTTGATCAAAATAGTAAATTATTGAACTATCTAAAAAGGCTAACACTTTTCGGGATACAGTTTATCAGCAATATATCTTAGACATATATAGTAAGTAAAGTTTATCAACAATACATCTTAGGCATGTAAAGTAAAGAAAAAACAGGGGTCTTGGATACATGTATTTGGAAGCTAATAATGGGGAGCCATGAATTTGTATACTTTCATTCAATTTATTTAATAACAAGTACATGAATGTGGTTAGATTATGTGCAACAAAGCATAAAGGCAATCTATATCTTTATCAGGTCTTTGTTTCTACATAAATCTACGATTCCAATGTCAAGGTTAGCCGAATGATTTTTGGTTGCACCACATTAGCACAAAGGATGAATTCGAGAACGATGATTTTTATGTCTACACTAGTTTTATTTAGCTTCAACTTAACATAGGGATTCAGCTAGTCTAGCTATTTTGTATCTTTAGTTTTTTATTCATGTACAAAGGCACATGTATGTATATATGCACCTTCATATATACGTCTATATGCATGCATTGATGCATGCATGATATAATTTGGATATATAATTTGAATGTGTGCTATGCTTATTTGAGAAGTGATTTAGGGTCGTTTCAGACAGAGCCGGTGGAACATACAAGAAATTTATGTAAGTTCCACTTGAAATTTATGGAAAAAGTGAGACTTTTCCGGCATTGTATTTACATATAACACCGGAACGAACTTACTTTTTTTATGTGCCGGTGCCTTATGTGAATCACAGAAAGTCTGAACAACGTACATCAGCAGCCAATCGAACAATCAGCAAAAAATAAACTTTGCTCTTTTTCAATTTTTTATTCTCAGATCTGCGGAGGGGCGGAGGGGGGGAGGGGGGTGTGTGTCGGCACATTTCTCCTTGAAATGTGCCGTGTGCTGGCAACAGAATTGTTGTGAAGCTCCAGACCTGTGTGAAGACAACATGATTTAAAATGGTTGAGCAGAAATTGTTTCACCAGCCGTCGTGCTGTGTGAAACCCACCTTAGACAAACTAAAGTTTGAGTTTGAGACATGGGAGTGCAGTTTGTGTGTGAAAGGGGAGTGGGGAAGCACATCAGTGTTGTTCTTTCCATAGTATTAGAGCTTTTGAGGTTGGCAAGGCTTCTCAAGCAAGCTTGTGATGAAGGTTCAAGAGATGAAGTTGATGCTAG
This sequence comes from Ceratopteris richardii, assembly GCA_020310875.1. Lineage (NCBI taxonomy): Eukaryota > Viridiplantae > Streptophyta > Polypodiopsida > Polypodiales > Pteridaceae > Ceratopteris > Ceratopteris richardii. Next base: position 95,858,950 of record CM035420.1, read on the forward strand.
TATATTACATACTTTAGACATGAATGAGATCTCATATGCGAAAAAAGTGAAGATTTCTCTTTTGGATGGCTATGTTGGGGTTAGTTTTCACACTTGAAACCATCTTAATCTTTGTTTTGAGCTTGCTAGTGTTGGATCCGTGTTTCAGTTTGGTCATTTTGTTGCATGTTAGTGTGCACATTCTATGTTTTTTGTACTATTGTCCATCATGTAAAATGTCAATGAAATTTATGCAGTACTGGTGTGCAAAAATAATGTATTTTTCCAGTTAAAATTATTGTGATCAATTTTGTGCAAATCTTTGGAAGTGATTGAAAATAGCTACATTATTGGCATTGAAATGGCTAAAAGAAGTATTATCAATGAAAAGATGCAGGCGTTCATAGAAAATGCAGCTTTTGACTCACATCAAAGTTAATTATGCTTGAAAGTAGAAAAAGGTGGCAGTTCTTTTTTGAAATTTTATGGATTAAATGTCATGATAGGTCACATATTGGAAATAAGCAATTCAAAGCAAGATTAAGATATGTTAAGATAGTTATATAGTATACACACTGAAGTTAGAAAGATTCGATGGAAGAACTAGTTGAATAACATGATAACAACACTTAATATATTTGTTTATGATTATGCTTTGAGAAACAAAGGAAGTGTTGATGCATTAAAGCTCATTGTCTATCCCTTGATGGTGATGATTCAATATCTATAATGATGTATGGATTTAACAAAGAGAAATGAAGATCATTTTTCTACTTCTTTGAATGTTTGGGAAGATTGTTCAAATTATGGTAAAGCTCAGCTTCTTGATGATCATGAAGAAGATGATGGGTTTGGTTCTGATAAAAGGTAGAACAAAGTAAAGAGTAGACATACATAATTTATTTAGATTCTATTAGAAGTGAGGGAATATTCATCAAAGTCCATAATACAAGAAGAATATAAGGTGAAAATAACTAAGACGAGTAAATTTTAGAATGTGTACAGAGGAACTAAAATCTATGAGAAAAGTGGAAGATTCATCAAAGAACATAATACAAGAAGAGCATGAGGTGAAAATAACTAAGATTAGTAAATTTTAGAAATTGTAGATTGTGGAAAAGGAACTAAAATCTGTAGCAAAGCTTTCATGTAGACGGATGATAGCAAAAGAAGTACAATCTTGTAGCATGTTGGATTTGTGAAGAAATGAGGTTATATAGTGCAAACATAGACTAGAGAGATTCTCTTGAAGAATGAGTTGAATAATGTGAAGAAAACACTTGGTGTATTTGTTAATGATTGTGTTGAAGATTCAAAGAGATTCTTGCTGCACTTGTGCCTCTTCATATCACTCTTACTAGTGGTGATTTAGTATCTAGTATGTTAAGTGGATTGAGTGAATTATACATGAATGAAGAGATTCAATAGAAGACATGCTTGAGGAAAAGCATGTCCTCAAAATAACTAGAATTAATAATTGCCAAAAAATGCATGTTTTGGAAGAAAAAATCCACGAAAAAGGGCTCTCTCTTTAGAGGTGGGTGGTAGAAAAAGAAAGGCAATTTTGATGCATATTAGTTTTTGAAACTCATCATTATTCAAATGAATGTTACCAAAAGTCAATAGAAAGAAGGTATTAAATAGATTTGTTATGCATTTTCATCTAAATAATGATGATTTCAAACAAATATTTAGCATGTAGTACATGAATGATTAAAGAATTGCAATATAAAGAAACAAATTTTTGTGGCGGCTACACTTTTTCATTATAATGGTAATGATTACAAACATCTTACATGCACTGGAGAGATTTGATAGAGAGATAGAGAATTGTCTATATCTCTTGATTCACATATCTCATGAAGCTGAAACACTGGCTGTAAAGGTTAGACGTATGTAACCTTATAATAAGCCATATAATTCTTGATTTGTACATTGGTACCTATATAAGATAGTTTCTGACTACTTGTTACACATAATGAATAGACTTGATAGAAAGATAGAGAATTGTCTATATCTCGTGATTCTCATATCCAATGAATATGAAACTTTAGATATAAAAATTATATCTCATGATTCTCATATCCAATGAATATGAAACTTTAGATATAGAAACTAGACTTCAGCATCTTTCCAATTATCTACAACATGTGAAATTTGGACATTTGTATCTATATCAAATAGTCTCTACAACATAGACAACCTATTACACACAATTATTTGACACATAGAGATTTGCATATATCTCGTAATTCACATAGAAAATGGAGATGAAACTTTGTATGAAGAAAGTAGACATCATTGGCTCACTTATAGTAGACTTATGTAGCTTTTCAATGAGCTATACGTGCTTAATTTGGAAACTATTAGCTATACCAAATACTCTCAACAAAATAGACTACCTATTACACACACAGAATAGAGAGACAAAGAATTATCTATATCTCTTGCTCCAAATATCCAATGAAGTTGAAACTTTGGTCATCAATATTAGACTTCTATAATGTTTCGTTAATCTATAGCATGATGTATTTGGAAATTGATAGCTATATCAAGCAGTGTTGCAAAGGTCTCATCATATTATATACCATGTGTCTCTAGGAATCCCTTCACAACCAATCTAGCTTTATGTCTAACAATTGAACCATTTGAATTTCTCTTAATTTTCTAGGATCACATATTTGATATTACCTTCATTCCTTCTTTTGATACCATCTCCCATCTATGATTTTCCTCAAGAGATTTGATCTCATCCTCCATTGCCTTTTTCCATTCCTTGCAAACCCTAGCCTCTTCAAAGCTTGTAGGCTCTTCATCTTTGATAACTTGTGTCATGAGTGCATAATGCCTTGCAATAAAGATATCATATGTGAGATTTTATATTGGAAAGTAGATCCTTGAGGACCTTCTCTCAATTACTAATGAATATTTCTTCCTTTTTTACCTTTTTTTGCAACCTCTAGTATGATCACTTCTTTAGGCTCTTCTTCATTAGTATCTTGTATATCATCTTTGAATTGGTATTCTTTACCTTTGGCTTTTGCTCATTTCTAATTGAGGGATGGCAATTTATCTCCCAGGTCTTCCTTTCCATAGTATATGACTTTTGGAGGCCGCTTATTTGCTTAGTGAACTCAATTCCATGATTTCTTGATGCTCATATTCATGTCTTCTTTCTTCTTCTTCTGTATCTTTGTGCTGCATGTTGGAGTTAGACGTCTGCAAAAGCACGCAAACAGCACAAGGAAGAAGAAGAATCTTTGAGCACAACACGCAATACTATATGTATTACAACTAGAATGTACAAAGATAAGTACCCCGTTAGGGTACTAGGAGTATATACAACGCGAGGGAAAAAACCTCCTAAAGAGGGAAAAAAGTGTCCTGGCAATCCTAGAGTGTTCACACACATCACTACCTAAATATATCAACAAATCCCCCTTGGGAGTGATGCGGTGAACAAGGAGCTGGCACTCATGTATAAGGAAGTGCCAAGCTATGTGTAGGAAGTAAGCCCAAAGCTTTGCAGAAAGCTTCAAACTTCTCCCTAGGCAGAGCCTTTTTAAAAAGTTCTTCAATGTTCTCCTATGTGGGCACATATGCCAAGTTGATCTCCCTAGCAAAGAACCTCTCCCTGACATAATGATAATGCACCTCAATGTGCTTAGTGCGAGCATGGAACATAGGGTTCCTCACAACTACCAATGTGCTCTAACTGTCAGTGAAGATGGTGGCAGAAGCCTGACCAACACCCAAATCAGCCATAAGGCGTCTGAGTCATACACACTCAACAATTGCTGTGAAAGCTTCTCTATACTCATCCTCACACATATCAGGCTGCTTCTTGCTCAACCAGGATATACATGAGCTACCAAGAATGAAGCAAAAACCACTAGTGGATACACGAGTGTCATAGCAACCAACCCAATCACTCTTAAAAAAAGCATGCAAATTTGGCGGTAGTGATCCCCCCTTGGGATAAAACAATCCAAGTAGTCGGGTACCACTCAAGTAGCAAAAAATGCACTTAACCACCTGTCAAAGCTTTACACCTGGGCAATGCATAAATGTGCTCATTTGTGAGACAACAAACTGAATATCTGGGCGAGTAATGCATAAGTAAATCAAGCATCCAAGAGCCTGCTGATACAGAACAACATGAAATGCATCTCCAGCATCATGAAGACTCAATCATAAACCTGTCTCCATAGGAGTGGCAATTATAGTCTTCAAGGCCAAAACAATGCAATAATGTGTCGATATATTTCGTTTGACACAAAGTCATTCCACCATCAACTTGCATAAACTGAATGCACAAATAGTGATGCAAATGCCCCAAATCAGTCATCTCAAATGAGGCATGCAAATTAGCCTTAAAGTCAGCAATATGCATGTCATGAGGACTAGTGAGCAGCATGTCATCAACATATACCATAATGATCAGAAGCACATCATTAGCACTCTTAACATGTGCTTTCAGTTGGACTATTCTCAAAACCATGTGCAATCAGATAGGCATGTATCTTTTCATAACAAGCATGTGGTGCTTGCTTTAAACCATATAATGCCTTCTTTAACCTGCACACCTGGTTTTCATGTTGTTTCTACACAAAGCCACGGGGCTGAAAAACATACACTTCTTCAAGCAAGTCACCATTCAAAAATGTGTTTTAATGTCCAACTGATGTACATTCCAACCATGATGAGGTGCAAGTGCATAGATGCTACAAAAAGTAGTCATTCGACAAGTAGGAGCAAAGGTTTCATCAAAATCAATGCCTCTTTCTTGCGCATAACCCTTTGCAACAAGCCTAGCCTTATACCTATCAATTGTTCCATCAAGTTTACGCTTCAGCTTGTATACCCACTTAAAGCCAATGGCCTTCTTGCCAGGAGGCAAGTCACATAAAGGTCATCTACCATTTTTCATGATAGCATCATATTCAGATTTCATTGCATCCATCCAATGTTCTGAATTTTGTGATTCATTAAATGAAACAAGTTCAGTCTCATCATAGAGACTAGAGGCAGCCATAGCATAGCAATCTGATGCAAAAGAGGCACTATGAGAGCCTGAACGAGTACGATATGATAGAGATGCATATAATTTGCTGTCATGCAAAGTCTACAACAGCCATTTTGGCATAGTTTTTGCCTGCTCAATATCAGCTCTCTCATCACAAGTGCATCATGTAAATCTACATTAGAAATGGAATGATCTGCATCATCACATGAAACCTGCAAAGGTTGAGAAGTTGCCTCATTAGGACCAGCACTAGACTATCCACCTGTAAAAAGAGGCAGCAAAGTATCATACATGTCTTTTGGAGCTAACAGATGTCTCCTTAGTACATGAAAGTAAGGGCTGAATACCATCTTCCACAAAAAAAAACATCACGGCTAACCAGAATGCATTTAATATGTGGATGATACAGACGATTGGCTTTGCTTTCAGACCTATACCCAACAAAAATACATTTTAGTTCTTTATCATCCAATTTTCTGTGATGTTATTCAGGCACTAATGCATATGCCAAACAATAAAAAACACGCACATGAGCAACAGATGGATTGTGACCATGCCAAGCCTCATATGGAGTGATAGACTGCAACGCTTTAGTGGGACACATGTTAAGTACATATGTTGCACACATGACAGCCTCAAGCCCGAAACTATGTGGTAAAGCTTGACTCTTGACCATACACCTCACCATCTCCATGAGTGACCTATTCTTCCGTTCAGCAACCCCATTTTTTTGAGGTGTATACGACATTGTACACGGATGTTTTATCCCATGTTCAGTAAAAAATGCATTAAAGTCTGAAGACATATATTCCCCCCCTCGATCTAAATGGAGGGTGCCCATTTTACATGCTGACATATTTTCAACCACAACCAGAAGTTGTTTGAAGCACATAAACACCGGACTTTGCCTTCCATGGATATACCCATGCATGCCTGGAAAAATCATCGATGAAAGTCATGAAGTAAAGATAGTTCCCAAAAGAAGGTGTTTGCATAGGACCACAGACATCATTATGTACAAGCTGCAATTTCTGAGTAGCCCAAACTAAACCATCTTTTGGAAAGGAGGAACACTGCATTTTTCCCAAAATACAACCTTCACAAATATGTTTTCCGGGTGCCTCAAGTTTGGGCAAAGAGGAGATCATTTCTTATTTTTGCAGGCGTAGTAAACTAGAAAAATTCAGATGACCAAAGTGTGCATGCCAAAGCTTTGCATCTGACATAGCCTGAGAATCATATACTGCACATGCCAAATAATTTACAAATATTTCATAGTCTATGAGCTTATACAACCCATGACATAAAATGCCAAAAGTAATAATGATTTCACCATTTGACAGATCATGAACTGTACATCTTTCATCAACCAATTTCACAACCAAGCCAATCTTGGCTAATGCAAAAACTGATAACAGATTTTTCTTGATCCCTAGCACAAATAAAGCATCTAACAAAGTGAAAGAACTACCATGAGTAGTAGTCAAAATGATCTTACCAACTCCCATAACAGGATAAGAGGAGTTGTTGGTGCATGTAACTCTATTCCCTATAGAGGCACCCTCAAGTGAAGAGAAGAAACTGCGCTGCGAGGTAATACATTTGGTCACCCCACTATCAAAGTACCAAACATCTGAGTCTACTGTTGACATGCACTGCTCATGAGAAGATGGGTCAAAATTGCAAACAATAGTAAACACCCATTCTTCATCCTTCACAAGATTAGTAGACTCTGTTTTCGGTGTAGAGGCCTCTCTAACCACCATGCCGGCCTCTTTCTTCTTTGCCTCTTTAGCAGCCAGTTTTGGATAGCTCCTAATGACATGATCATTTGCTTTACAGTATTTGCAAAACAATTTCTGCTTTTCTGATTTCTTCTCATCTTTGTCTTCCTTCTTCGAATGTGAAGCATTTGTAGATTTTTGCTTACTAGTAGAAGAGCTCCATTTACCTTTGCCCTTTTGACTAGCCAGGAAAGCTTCATCTGCAATATGCATGATGGACATGTTCTACCTAGACTGATCTTCTTGCAACAGAACAGAGAGTAACTCCTCAAATGATAAGGCATTTGGATTGCCTTTCATCATTAAGTGAAGAGTAGAAGCAAAACTCTGATATGAGTCAGGAAGACCATTCAGAATGAGCTATCTGGTATCACTTCATCGGCAGAAAACAATTGTTCTTTCAAATCCTTGATCTTTGTGAGAAAAGTGTCCATAGAATCACCTTCATTCATGTGCTCACTCTCCAATTGTTTTCGGAGGTAAGCAACATGAGCCTCATTTCTAGCCTATTACAATGTGGTAAGTGTATCCCAAGCATCCTTAGCTATTCTACAAGCGCGAATGTGAGGAATAATGGGACATTTGACATACAAAGCTATCAATTCATGTGCTTGAGCATCTCTACCATCCCAACAAATTTGTTGTACAGTAGGTGCAATAGAAATAGCAACACGAACAAGAATTTGCAGAATATCATCATCTTTGACACCATCTCCATTAGCTCTAGCACGTGTATTTGAAATACCTATATTTGCAATACCTGTATTTGCAGTACCTGTATTTGTAGGTGTAAGAGGACGTCTTTCAACACCCTACACAATATTTCATACTCCTTTTGAGATCAATACATGACACATCCTATAAGCCCACAATGGGTAATTTGTACCATCCAAACTTATCCTCAACAACCAACATACGAAATACATCACTGCTTTCAGCCATGGCCAATGACTAAAATACCTTGATGTAGAAAAATGATTGTATTTGAAAAAGTTGAATAGAAGTACCCAAACGAGTTTCGCTAGACTTGTAGCAGACTTCGAGACGCTTATACTAGCGAATCGAAACTGGTATATATCTTTGGGACAAAAAGTTAAAATAGCCTACACAAGCAGTGCGATAGTGAGTTCGAAGGCTAAAACGAGCTCAGATCGTGATTTCGGCACCATAGAGCGAAGTGATTATGATCTCTGAAACACCTTGAGTATGCTTACCAAATTTCATGTCATTCTGAGATTGCAACCAGAGAGGTGTAGACAACACCCTAAATGAAGCGTTGACCTGCTCTGATACCAATTGTTGGAGTTAGATGTATGCGGAAGCACGCAAACATCACAAAACTATATGTATTACAACTAAAATGTACAAAGATAAGTAGCCCGTTAGGGCAATAGATGTATATACAAGCCAGGGGGTAAAAACCTCCTAAAGAGGGAAAAAAGTGCCCCGGCGGTCCTAGCGTGTTCACACACATCACCACCTAAATATATCAACACTGCAATTCACCCTTAGGTGCATACTGTGACTTTAATTCATAAAATGAAATTTTGTTTGAGTTCCTTTGTGATGTTGTAGCACATGTGGCCCTTTTGCTTATTAGAATAACCAATAAACACACTTTTCTACCCTAGCATCTAGCATTGCCCTTAACCCTTATGGAACAACAAACATATCCAAACACTTTCAAGTGTGAGAGATGTGGTTTTCTCCCACTCTGAACTTCCTTTGGTGATATTAAGTGATGAATCCCTAAATTTGGACATCTATTCATAATGTATACAATAGTTGAAAAAAATATCCCCAAAAGTGTGACGGTAAAGACATCTCATCTAACATGCATCTAACTAACTCTACAATTTGTCAATTTTTTCTCTCTACCACCTCATTTTGTTGAGGTTTATACCTACAAGTATATTGTCTTTTAATGCCTTAAACCTATAAGAATTTAGTAAACTCATGGGAGAATTATTATCCCCCTCCATCCGATCTTAGAGTTCTTATGTACCTCATTCTCTCCCTTTCAACTTGAGCTTTGAATAAAACACATTTGATTTGTGTTTAATAAAATAAAGACATATTTTCCTTGTGTGATCATTAGTGAAGGTCACATAATACCTTTTCCATCCAGTGCTTCCCTCTTTGGTAGGTCATCAAGCATCCATGTGTACCAAATCAAGTGGATTATATGCTATGCAGTTGTTCCTTTTGAACGGACCTCTTGTTTGCTTCCCTATTTGACAAGATGCACATACATCATGTAATGATCTTGATGGAAAGTTAGGGAGACATCTTACCACTTGCTTTTATGCCATATCATTCAGCTTTTGTATATGAACACGCCCTATCCTTTTATGCTCTAGATCTGTACATGCAATTCTCTTGTCATTGCATGATATGAACATAGCCTTGTTACATGTTTGTGCGATGTCCATTGTAAACATTATTCCCTCTTATTTTCCTCTTGCTATGGGTTGGTATCGTCTTTTTGGATCCTCAATGAACACCCATTTTGTTTGAGCTTGACTTGCTAGCCCTTTTCAACCATTCATCCTATAAAAATAAGGTCTTTAGTGATAGTGGGGACATGAAGTACCTCAAATAAGCGATTGGATTTGTGATTTTCTTCAGACTTGGTATCTCCAACGTGTTTTGATCATATGCATGTTTGGCCACATCCTTTTTGCTTTGTTATTTGCAAATTACAAGAAAATTTATTTTCTACACGATGTATGGTTGTTGTAGCCATTGTCTATATACCATTTGTCGTATATAACATGTTTGTCTTCATAACCATGCCTAGTTACAAGTAACTAGCAAATTATCCTTGTTATTTTGTGAATTAGAATAGTTCCCATGACATATATAATGGGTAGATCCATACCTTGATTGTAATAAAGTAAGTTTATGATCTAAGGGCCTAGCCAGTTTAGACAAATCTAAAATCAGACACCATTTGGACACTCATGTGTATGACTAAAGATTTCAAAACTAGATTTATGTTGAAGGTCATGTGCTATTATAAACAAGTGATCTACTTAGCCTAGTGGTTAAGTCTCAAGGGTGTGAAGGATGAGTCCTTGGGTTCAACCCCCATTGGGAGCATGGGGAGAAAAATTTGCCCAAAGAGCTTTAGAGACTTCTAGAAGTATCCACTTGAGTTAACTCTAGTTAGCTGGGACACTTGGTGCGCATGTAGTTACATGGTTGACACATGGATGGTTAGAATCCATCTACCCAAGAAGGTAGTCCCTTGGAGAGAGCTATATATAGAGGCATATGGTTGGGAGGAGAGACATCTCTCTAGCACGTGGTGGTCATAATGGTTAGTCTCTTGCATTGGTATCAAAGCTAGAGCTTCCATGGAAACCTTGTGTGGGACTATCAACTTCTTCAAGCTCTCATGGAGACCTTGATGGACCCTTCATCATCTTTATACCTTTGTGCGCAAGATACATTTTGATTTTCTTCATGCAAGAGTTTCTCTCAATAGAAAATTAGTGTATGGTCTACATCTTTAACTGATCCCATTAGGGATTCTATTTCTCTATCATGAGTGCATCCAAGAACAAAAAATGTGTGCTCTCAAATTTGTGCAGACTTGGGATTCAATCCCATAATCTCGACACAAGAAACAAGAACATTTTGTTGCACCAATGCCCTTCATCTCAAATTAAGTGTGAGTATTTCTTATGCTCATTACATTGCTTTTCGGCACACCAAGTTGTTGTACGGTGAGGCGAAAAGGCATCTGCATCAAATGGAGCAGTTCATACTTGATCCAATGACCTCATGCACTTCAAGCAAATATTATATTGCTACGCAAGATCCTCATGCGATATGAATTATATTTTGTATCCCTATCTATTACTTTGTTCCCTATTTGAGCTTCTACAAAAAGCAAAGATGTCCTACAGGGGTGTTGAACCCATGCCCTTGTTTCTAACACACGAGCACCTTATGCATTGAAGTGCCCACTAGTTAGCTCACCAAGAAAACATCTTACACATTTGTACTTCCATTTGCCACTCTTTGATGCGAGTTATTCCAAAAGGGAATTAGATCATTTATCGTGTGTAGCCTAGGAATTGCACTCACATCGTCTTGCTAGGGCAACAATAATCTACCCAATAAGCTCTAGTCCAATTTGCATCTATCTCTCACCTCTCCTATATATGATTGGTTCTAGCCACACCCTACCCTTTGAGCAGTTTGAGTGTTAGTGAGGAGTCGATCGAGCCCATTCTCTGCATCTATAAAAACCCAAGAACAATAAAAGATCTTTTTGTTTGCTAGGAATGAAAGCTTCAAGGGCTTACTTCTTCAACCTTCTCAATTTTCCAAAGGGAGACTATTTGCAGTTCTAAGTGCATGCAAAGGAGCAAGGGGAAATGCAAATGAAGCTTTAAGAGAAGATTTAAGGTCATGAAGCAAAGAGAAGGAAGTTAATGCGGATGGAAAATGGCTCTTTCCATGGATCAATGGAAGGACGAATCTTGAGCTAGAGCTAAGTAGTTTCCAAGTTGATGTTTTCATTTGAATACTTGCTTTGCTCTTTGCTTTCATATAGCTTGCATTTAATAATCATGGAAGCAGTGTAAGTCTTCATTTTGGTAACGTTTATGTGGCTTTTGAGCAATAAATGAAAGCAAAATAGATGAGCATATGCATCTTGGAAAACTCATCAAGCACTTGCTTGCATCATGAATCATCGTTTCCATTTTGTGCATGCAAATGAAATGACTGTTTGTGCATTTCTCCTTCCAAAAGAATGTTTTCATGCACAACAAAAGCTTCCTTCTTGTTGAAAAAAGGAATTTGATGCACTCAAGCTTGAGCACTTGCCTATTTATATATTTTAAAGGAATCCAAATTAGTATGTTTATGCATGGATGCATGACATGCAAGCATTGCAAGCTCAAGAATTGCTCGATTTAGTTTAGGGCATAAAAAGAAAAACATGCCAATAAATGCATGCAGGCACATGCATTTTCATATGATAGTGCATGATTGTTTGCTAAGTAGAAAAATGAATGTACTTTCTTAGTATTTATCTTACTTTTTCAAGCTCAAGTTAGACATTTGGGAATACTTTAAACTAGTTAGTGGAAAAGTTACTAGCTACCTTGCAACTCAAGTAACTAATCCATTCTTTCCCAAAGTGATACTTAGGTATCACATAATTAATGAAAAGTTCCATTAAGTGTGTTAGAAATCTTGCTTGGTAAAAGTAGGCATAAGAAAGTCAAATCATTCACTTTTCTTGCCATCTGGATGAGTAAGAAAACATGACTACTTGCACACCTCTAAACTTACAATCTCTAAGTCCAAGAGATACTTAGAGAATCATAAGTCAAGTTTAGAAATATATTTTACACTTGATTGTGTAATTTCTCATGCATGCAAGTAGGATGATAACTTGAGAAAAGTTTTCCTAGTTCTATGAGCACTTTAAAGTGAACATTCTCACTTGATTCTATCCCAAGTCATGATGGAAATCAAATAAGAATAATGAAACTTAACATAAATTGAGCTTTCAAAGTTCAATAGATAGTTGTTATGTTCCATAGGTTGCATCTTTGATAAGGATGAAAAGTGCCAACAAAACCATGGAATGTTTGTAAGTTCTCACTTATTTTCACCCCAAGGAGTGATGTAAATCAAATATTGAACCTTACCATCAATTGGACTTTGACGTTCAATAGATGGATGTTAGGTTCCATGATTGTATCTCTGGTAATGATGCATCTTGCTAAGCAAACATGGAAAATTTGAAAGAACTCTTCTTTTTAGAAGGATTAGAGAGTTACTTGGTGGATGCATTTGAGCTATTTGTGGCTTAAAAGGAAACCCTAGATAAGTGGGCTTTAGGAATTTAGATACTTCCTAAAGATAAGCCATTAAATGAAATAGAATAGTCTTCTATATATTTTCATGAATCACGCATTGCTCCTATCATACCCAAGGTGAACTTTTTTTTTTTAATACAAGAATTTCCAAGAAATGGATCTCCCTTGATCCATGAACTTTTCCTAAAACAAGCTATAAAGCTAAAAAAAATATGTTAGGATGAGTAAGTGTTGTCATTTTTAAAATATTCTAAAGATAAAAGCTATCACATGTTAGAAGCTTCAATTTATTTTCAATTATAGTTTCTAGAAAAAGAGGACAAAATCATAAATCCTAATTAACGGTTAGGAAAAGAAGACAATGAAGTTTTCATAGTAAAATTAGTATCCAATGGTTCAATCATTATAAGATGCTTGTACTCTAAACTATGCAATCAGAGTGGATTATCACAATATGTTTAAAATACTATAATAACATCAAAAGATTGACCAATGATAATAATTTTTGTTTCAAACTCAATAACATGAATACATATCACATGAATGAAAGTTCAAAGTCAATATTTTATAATGGAATGGGAAACCATATCCTAAAATTGATATTTATCCTTTAGTTTGATACTCGTGAAATAAACACAATTGAAGCAATAAAACTTTTGAATATTGTTTGAAAGTCTTGAATCCCTTTCAAATATCCTTCCAACAGTGCAAAAGATTCCAAGATGAATCATTTTCTCATGTTGTTGATTCCTTAGAAGGAATCTCAAGTATTGGTAGAATAAATTGCCCCCTAGTAGTGATCATGGAATTCTTCAAGTTGGTTAGATAGCACATAGTTTCCCAAAAGTCCCAAATCACTGATAGTGGTACTTAAAGTCTAATGGTTGATATCACCTAGAGGTGTATCATCAATATTGATATGATTCTTAGTTTTGGAATCTAAAAGGAAATAGCACATATTTGGACTCAAGTTGAGGGAAAGATCTCTAAAATCCCATGGGTAAGCAAAGAAGTTTATGATAGTTCAAGGAATCTTAAAGTTAAAGACTCAGTTTTTATTCTTGTTTTGAGATCAACAAGACTTGATTGAGCTTGGCAATTTTTGTCCAAGAAATTGGGATTGGAACTACTCCGAATTTTGTTCGTGTATTAGCCATCAAACTCCTTTTGGATTTTTTTTGCTCGAGTTCCACTTATCCAATGGAAAGTGTGAAAAGAGTAAGCTATTCTGAGTTTGAATAGAGTAAAAAAGTCCAAAGTATGTAGTCTACAACCCTGGTAACAATAATCAAGTCTCTAGCTGGTAAAACATAAATTTTACCTATCTTTAAAGGTCTTTTGAAATCCAAAAAGCATGAGTGGATGCTTAGACTTAAGTAGTAGAGAGATTCCTGTAAAGTCCCGACTGAGGTAGCTACTTAAAGCTTTAGCAAAAAATGAATCTAAAGACAAGAAGTGAAAATATATTATCGCTACAAATTGATCAAGTACAAACAATTGGACTTGAATTTGAGAAATTCTTCAAGAAGTTGGAATTATAAATGGTTTTTATTTTGAAAAAGAAAAATTGATAAGAAGAATGGATGTTCTATCCAAATTTTTTCAAGTTTCCAAAAAAAGGCATGAGATCATGAAATGATCATAAGAAGGAATCAAAACCTAGAATATCGAGTTAGAGGTAATGCGTGCAACTTCAAAATTCTTTTAAGTACTCTATCTAGATATGTTTGAAATTCAGGATAAGTATCACTCACACAATGTGAATATAAAATAGGGTGGTATAGGACACCATACTTTATACTTAGATTGATGTAGGAAAGATGGTATGGGACATCAAACTATGGGATGATAATTATCTTTTAGTCCTAGAATGAAGCTTGAAGTAAGATTTGATCCTCAAGGGAATCAAAACTTCAAAGGAGGTTTAAATTAAAGTAGGATAAAAGCATGATCTCAAGATACTTCAAGATCAAGTAAGTAACTTCCAAGATCTTCTTTTTCAAATAAGGCAACGACTTGTTCTTATTTGAATTATGAAGCACTTCAAGATAAAGTATTGTTGATTCATAAATATTTGATAAATTTTTGAAGAAGTTGGACTTTGACTTTGAACTGATCTTAAAGCAATGCACAAGAATTATATCCCCAATAAGTAGTCACAAAGATTGAATATAGGCATGAACTTAGCCACAAGTGAAGCATTATTTGAGTAAAAACTCATCAATAGAGCCTCACTGGGTCGACACACTGATGTTGGATACCGCACTAGTATCTTGTGATTGGATGATGTTTTAGACTTACTTTATGAATTTTTTTGAGAATCCAGTTTATTTCTCTTACAAATAGGAAAAATGCTTCAATAAGTTGTTGAAACAGATCTTTGAAAAGTTCAAGTATTGAGTCACCTAGAGTTTGGCTCACAACATTCAATTTTTTTAAAAGTTTGAATTGGCTGAATAGAGACTTTGTTGTTTCTTTCCACTTTCCAAATCTTTTGGATTTGACTCGGATATGGTATCTGATTCTTTTCATAAAACTCCAGGGTTAGCTGGTTGGAACAAGGTAAATAGATCAAACACCTTAGATATATGTTATGTACAAGAACCCATTCAATCTTAAAAAGATGCTAAGTCTAAGTTGGCTTATTCATTTGAGTTTGCTTTGAGTTATCTAGCATAACTCGAATGACTTTCTAGAGTTCAATACACTCCACAACAGAGAAGTTAGGAATTGCTCATTAGATTGACAATTCCCAAGAACTTTTAGCTATAGTGTTTTGAGAAAAATGTCCTGAGTTGGAATTTTTTTTCATTTGGGATTTAATTTGGTCAAGTTAATGTACGGTTTTCCACAAGTAAATGGCAAAAACTCCCCTATATTCTACATTAGATTTTTTAGCCCATTACGATAAAGTAGTCCTCCAGTCGGGTGAAAACATCAAGTAAATGTTGGTTGGAAGTAAACCATAGTACAAACATCCAAGATAGATGTTTGGGACAACCAAAATTTTAGTTTTCTAAATCAAATTCAAGGGAATCAAGAGTTCTCAAAGTCTTGTGAGGGATAAGAATCCCGCCTTAGTTACTTTGTCCATGCATGAGTCATGCGTAGAGATGGACTAGTAATTGGAATCCATCCATTTCACATGTTCGTGCCCAGATCGCACCTAGTAAATAGTGAATTGGCCAAGGATGTTTTTAGATCCACCATTATTATTCATTCACTACTTTGTGCTTTGATCAATTTATCAAAGTGCAAAGCTAGATGGTGTTTTGAATCATTTGGGCAGGGATCCCACCATAGAGATGAAACATTCTCTTCCAGTTTTAGAACACGATGCTTGAGGGTTGCCTACAATATTTATATAGCTCTATTTTCAAGGACAAAAATGTTTTTCCAAGAGGCAAAGAATGTAATAAATCAAATATATGATCTAAGGGTCTAGTCAGTTCAAATAGATCCAAAATCAGACATCGTTTGGTCACTCGTGTGTATGAACAAAGATCTCGAGACTAGACTTAAGTAGAAGGTCACGTAATCTTGTAAACAAGTGATCCACTTAGCCTAGTGGTTAAGTCTCAAGGGAGTGAAGGAGGAGATCTTGGGTTCAATCCCCATGGGTAGCATGGGGAGAGATTTTTTACCAAAGAGATCTAGAGCCTTGTAGAAGCATACACTTGAGTTAACTCCAGTTAACAGAGACACTTGGCGCACATGTAGTTACATGGTGGACACATGGATGGTTAGAATCCACCTGCCCAAGAAGGAAATCCCTTGGAGAGAGCTATATATACAGGCATATGGTTGGGAGGAGAAGCATCTCTCTTGCATGTGGTGATTGTAATTGTGAGTCTATTGCATTGATCCTCTATGGTAGCATTCATTGGCATAATGCACTAGTTTTCCACAAACATAACATCCATTGCTTTGATTCTTATTTGAGTTGAAACTACTATTGTATCTTCCTCTCCAACCTCTTGATCTTCCTCTTTCTCTACCATTTCTTTCTTTATTGGATCCTTGCTTTTTGTCTCCTTGGCTTCCATTTGTATGGCTGCTTCTTCCTCTTCCTCTCTTTGTACGTTGTTGAGATCTACCTTTGCCTCCACATGTATAAAGAAGTTGACTTTGCCCATCCTTAGCTTTGCATCCACCAAAGCTCCTCTGTCACCATTAATTATATTGGTTGATCAAATTCAGGCATATTATATCTTATATACACCAATGTGGTGAAGGACTTCCACCTTTCATCCTCTCTTAGCCCATTTAAGGTATGGGAAACTAGATCATGATTGTCGATGGTGCTTCCAATGGACCCCAAAGAATCTAACATTTCCTTGACTTTGAGAATGTACTCATTAATGAACTGGGTAGTATTCTTCCTAAGGTTGTGGAACTCATTTTTCAATTTAATCTTCCTTGCTTTGGCTCCTGTGGAGTATAGTCTCTAACAATAGTGCCATATCTCCTTGACCATGTCAAAAATTTGTACAATGTGAAGGTTACTCTTTTATTCCTCTCTTCCCACTCTTTGGCTACTCTTCCCTGAGCATCACTAGGTTTTTCTTCATCAATGAGTGGACCTGGATCACTACCATTAACCAAACCCCCACAAACCTTTCCCCATTAGGTATTCACTAATCCTAAATCTCCAAGGTTGATAGTTTTCCTTTATTTAACTTCTCAATTTGATTCTTATTATCACCCATAGCCTAAAGTTTTGGTCTCCTACTTCCCTTGAATGGAAATGAGGTATTTTTTATGTCAAATTACCTCTATGACCTCCTTAGCTTGCTCCTTTGTGGCCTTGAAGTCGTGATTGCAGCTTTCTCCCCCTTTCTTTCACAATGTAGACTCCTTGCTTCTTTGTTCAATCTTCAAATTGCTCTTCTCCTTGATTTAGGAGAAACCTTTAGTTGCATTTGATGATATGCATGCTCTAATACATTGATGGAAGATTTTTTCACTTCCTATATGCAAGAAAAGTACATGGACCCTCATATGATCTATTTTTTTATAGCATAGTTGACCTAGAATGAAAATTGATCTCAATTCATGTTGGTGTTTGAGGTCTACAGAAGCACACAAACAACATAAGAAAGAAGAAGAAGCTTGGAGCACAATATGCTGAATGTATTACCAAGAGAATGCACAAAGATAAGTGACCAGTCAGGGTTATAGGCATATATACAAGTAGGGGAAAAAAACCTCCTAGTGTGTTCACACACATTACTATCAAAATATATCAACCAATCCCCCCTAGGACTGATGGGGTGAAAAAGGAGTTGGCACTTATGTATAAGGAAGTGTGAAGCCATGTGGAATTAATCCACAAAAGGAACTACACCCAAAAATTTGCAGAAAGCTTCAAACTTCTCCCTAGGTAGAGCCTTTGTGAAAAGGTCTTCCTTGCAATTGTCAATGCACTCTGACTATCAGTGAAGATGGTGGTGGCAGAAGACTGACCAACATCTAAATCAACCATAAGGCATATGAGCCACACACACTCAACATTCGCTGTGAAAGTTGTCTTATACTTAGCCTCACAACTAGAAGTGGCCACACTAGGTTGCTTCTTGCTTAGCCAAGATATGCATGAGCTACCAAGCATGAAGCAAAAACCAAAAGGTGGACACATGAGTGCAATAGCAACTAGCCTAGTGAGAGTGAGAAAAAACATGTAAATCTGATCGTAGTTATCCCCTTTTGGGATAAAACAATCCAAGTAGCCGGGTATCACTCAAGTAGCCAAAGATGCGCTTAACCACCTGCCAATTCTTGACACCTATAGAATGCATAAACTTGCTCATTTGTGGCTTGCATAAGTAATGCATAAGTAAATCAAGCATCCAACAACTTGCTGATAGAGAATAGCATCAAATGCATCTCTAGCATCATGAAGAATCAACTGTAAATTTGTTTCCATAGGAGTGGTGATAGGTTTGTAATCTACAAGGCCAAAATGCTACAATAATGTGTCAATATATTTTGTTTGACACAAAGCTATTCTACCATCAACTTGCATAAATTGAATGCTAAAATAATGATGCAAATGCCCCAAATATGACATCTCAATTGAGGCATGCAAGTCAACCTTAAAATCAGCAATATGCTTCTCATTAGGACCAATGAGCAACATGTCATCAGCATAGAAAACAATGATCAAAAGCACATCATTTGCATGCTTAACATATAAAGTGCTCTTAGTTGGACTATTCTCAAAACCATGTGCAATCAAGTAGGCATGTATCTTTAATTACCAAGCACATGGTGCTTGCTTCAAACCATATAATGCCTTTTTCAACTTGCACACTTTTTTTTCATGCCCTTTTCGCACAAACCATGAGGCTGAAAAACATACAATTCTTCATGCAAGTCACCATTTAGAAAAGCAGTTTTAATGTCAAATTGATGTACATTCCAACCATGATGATGTGCAAGTGCACAAGTGCTACAAATAGTAGTCATTTGACATGTAGGAGCAAAGGTCTCATCAAAATCAATGCCTCTTTCTTGAGCATAACCCTTTGCAACAAGCCAAGCCTTATACCTATCAACTATTCCATCAGGGTTATGTATACCCAGTTAGTGCTAATGGCCTTCTTGCTAGGAGGCAAGTCACATAAAGAGTAGGTACCACTTTTCATAATAACATCATATTATGATTGCATAACAACAATCCAATTTTTTGAATTTTGTGCTTTATCAAACAAAACAAAGACTAGAGGCAGCCATAGCATAGCAATTTGATGCGAAAGAAGACTATAAGAGCATGCATGAGTACTATATGATAGAGATGCATCTCATTTGCTATCTCACAAGGTCTGCACCAACCATTTAGGCATAGTTTTTGCCTCCTCTATATCAGACCTCTCATCAACAAGTGCATCATGTAAATATGCATAATAAATGGAATGATCTGCATTATCATGTGGAACTTGCAAAGGCTGATAAATTACCTCATTTGGACCAGCACTAGATTTTCCACCTATAAAAAGAGATAGCAAAGTGTCATACACATCTTTAGAGCTAATTGATGTCTCCTTAATACATGAAAGTAATGGCTAAATTGCATCTTCCACAGAAACAACATGAAGGCTAACCAAAATGCATTTAATCAGTGGATGATACAAACAATAGCCTTTGCTTTCAAAATTGTACCCAACAAACATACATTTGACTGCCTTATCAACCAATTTCTTGTGTTGTTTTTCAGGCACTAATGCATATGCCAGACAACCAAAGATACGCAAATGAGCAACAAATGATGTGTGACCATACCAAGCCTCATATGGAGTGATAGACATCAATGCTTTAGTGGGATACTTGTTAAGTACATATATTGCACACATCATAGCCTCAAGCCAAAAACTATGTGGTAAAGCCTGATTCTTGACCATACACCTCGCCATCTCCATGAGTGACCTATTCTTCCTTTCAGAAACTCCATTATGTTGAGGTGTATATGGCATTCTACACTGATGTTTTATCCCATGTCCAGTCAGAAATGCATTAAAATCAGAAGACATATATTCCCCCCCTTGATCAGATGGAGGGTGCCCATTTTACATGCTAATAGATTTTCAGCCAAAACCAAAAAATGTTTGAAGCACACAAACACTTCGGACTTTGCTTTCGATCGATACACCCATGCATGCCTAAAAAAATAATCAATGAAAGTCACAAAGTAAAGGTAGTTCCCAAAAGAAGGTGTAGAGAGGACACCATTTTAAATTTCTGCAGGTGTAGCAAACTAGCAAAATTCAGATGAACAAAGCGTGCATGCCAAAGCTTTGCATTTGACATAGCCTAAGAATCTTGAACTGCACATGTTGAATCATCCATAAATTTTGCATAATCTATGAGCTTATACAACCCATGACATAAAATTCCAAAAGCAATAATGATATCACCATTTGATAGATCATCAATTGTACATCTATCATCAATAAACTTCACAACCAAGCGTATCTTGGCTAATGTTGAAACTAATAACAAATTTTTCTTGATCCATGGCACAAATAAAGCATCGGACAATGTAAAAGAACTACCATCAGTAGTAGTCAGAATGATCTTACCAACTCCCATGATAGGATAAGAAGAGTTGTTGGTGCATGTGATAGTATTCTCTGTAGGGGCAGACTCAAGTAAAGTGAAGAAATTGCATTTCAATGTAATATCTTTGGTTGCCCCACTATCAAAGTACCAAGAATCTGAGTCTACTACAGACATACATTGTTCATGAAAAGATGGTTCATAATTGCAAACAGTTGTAAATGCCCATTCTTCATTCTACAAAAGATTTGTAGACTCTAATTTAGGCATAAAGGCCTTTGCAAAAACCATTCCGGCCTCTTTTTTCTTTTCCTCTTTTATAGTTAGTTTTGGACAAGTCTTTATGACATGATCATTTCCTTTATAGTATTTGCAAAACAATTTGTGCTTTTTTATCTTCTCATCTTTTTCATCCTTCTTTGTTTGTGCAAAATTACTAGATTTTTGCTTACTAGTAGATGAGCTCCATTTACATTGGCCCTTCTGATTAGCGAGGAAGGCATAATCTGCAACATGCATAATGGACCTCTTCTACCTAGATTGATCTTCCTACAATAGAACAAAGACTGACTCCTCAAATATTAAGGCATTTGGATTGCCTTTCATCACAATCAAAGAGCAGACACAAAACTCTGATATGAATCTAGAAGACCATTTAGAACCGTATGCACAAGTGAATTGCCTAGCAAGACTTCATCAACAAAAATCAACAGCTCCTTCAAATCTTTGATCTTTGTCAAAAAACTATCTGAATCTCATTCATTCATATGCTCACTCTCCAATTATTTTCGGAGGTAAGCAACATGAGCCTCATTCCTTGCTTGGTATAAAATGGTAAGTGTACCCCAAGCATCCTTTGCTGTTTTGCGAGAGCGAATTTGAGGAATAATGGCACGTTTGATAGACAAGGCTATCAATGCATGTGCATGAGCATCTCTACTATCCCAATGAAGTTGCTCTGTAGTAGGTGTGGTAGGAATCGTATCATGGATAGGAACCTAAAGAACATCATCTTCAACACCATCTTCATCACCTTCAATAACTGTATTTGCACTTGTAGTAGGACTTTTTTCAACACCCTGCACAATATTCCATGGTCCTTTGCAACCAATACATGACACATGATATATTCCCATAATGGGTAATTGGTATTGTCCAACTTATCCTCAACAGCCAACATACGGAATACATCACTGCTTTTAGCCATGGCCATTGACTAAAATACCCTGACACAAAAAAATGATTGTACCTCAAAAAGTTGAACAAAATTACCTATTGAGGTATGCTAAACCTGTAGCAAAATTTGAGCCGCGTATATTGACAAATTGAAACATGTATAAATGTTTGGAACAAGAAGACAAAATTTCTTGCATAGGCATCACAATATTTCATTTGGAGGTTGAAACAAGCTCAAATCGCAATTTTCACAGCAGAAAGTGAAGTTGTTTTGAACTCCTAATCACCTTGAGGCTCACCAATTTTCATGCGATCCTAAGTCTGAGACCAGAGGGGTGTCGATGATGCCCTAGATGAAGCAACAACTTGCTCTGATACCAATTGTTGGAGTTTGAGGTATGTAGACACACGTGAATAGCATAAGGAAAAAGAAAAAGATTGGAGCAAAACACACAATACTCAATGTATTAACAAGAGAATGTACAACAATAAGTGACCCATTAGGGTTATAGGCATATATACAAGCCGAGGGAAAAAAAACTTCTAAAGAGGGAAAAAAGTGCCTCGATGGTCCTAGTGTGTTCACACACATCACTACCAAAGTATATCAACAATTCAGGTTTTGGATGACTTTGAAAATTTGTATACTTATAATAAACATCTATAGATTTCCAATGAGCTATAACATGCTCAATTTGGACATTGTTAGCTATACCAAACACTCTATGCAAAATAGACTACGTGTTACACACAATGAGCATATTCGATCGATATATGGAGAATTGTCAATATCCCCTTATTCACATATCCAATGAAGTTGGAACCTTGCTTTACAGATAAGACTTCCACAACTTTCCAATAATGTGTAACATGCTCAACTTGAACATTGATAGCTATAGCAAACAATCTCTGCAAAACAAACTACATGTTATACAAAGTAAACAAATGTGATACATAGATAGAGTATTGTCTATATCTCATGATTCTTGTATCCAATGAAGATGAAAACTTTGGTTGTAGAAACTAGAGTTCTGTAGCTTAGAATTTCACAACAATGTTCATTTGTGTGTATCTTAAGAGATCACATTGTGCTTATAACTACATTGGAGTTTCCAAATATCCTAAGACTAAAGCAATACACTCTAAGTGACAAGATTGGAAGAATAAAATAGATGAAAACTTTTTAACTATCTAGTTTATAGACAACTTCATCCTTGCTTTGGAAACAAACCTTATGAACTTGAAAAAATAGGGCATGCATCAATCTCCATTGTGTATATAAAAAAGACAAATGAAGATTTTAGCTAAAGTATTCCATTCCATATTCCACTCTAAATGATGATTACAAAATGAATGTTTCTTGAGTGCCCATTTTACAGTATAACCCTTCACTTCCTTGGAAATTACTCCATGAAATTTGCAAACAAGTTCGTTCATTAGTCCCTAAAAAAGAGCTTCACAAAAAGGCCAATGATAGTAGTATACTCCATAAGTCGACTCCAAATGGTGAGATTGGGAGATTGCAACAAATTAATGCTTGACCACCCATTTTACAAATGATTTCACCGTTAACTTGAAAAATACTTTTATAGACAAAGTCATGCATCAATCTCCGTTATGTACTTAAAAAAAGAGCTCTACCAAGGCGAAGCTTTGTACCTAAGTGGATCACTAAAACTTCCTTTGTCAATACATTTTCCCTCATGAAGTGTTAGTGCAATTCAATATGCTTGGTTCTTGCATGGAAGCATGGTTGGAAGCTAGGTCCATGATACATATGTTATCAAAATAGATGGGATTTGTAAAAAATTTGCAAATTTAAGTCCATAATTAACTTCTTAAACCACATAATCTCATCGATATTGAATTATGGAAGTGCTCTACTCAGCCTTTGTTCATGACATAGCCACTATGGGTTAAAATTATTTGAACTTCGAGGTATGGCTTGGCTTCTAAGCATCACTACATAACCACTAATGTTTTTTCATCTTCTCTGGATCCAAACCGATTTTCATGATAGTATGCCTTGACCTAGAAATCATCATCATATGCATAGCATGATCCTTCATTTATACTAGCCTCCAAGTACCTAAGCATTCCTTTTTTTTTAGAAAAGTGAGTAGTCCTTGGACTATGCATGAATTGTAACAAAGGCTCCTATTGCATAAGCTATCTTCGCTCTTGTAATGTTTGCATAAGTGAATGGTCCTGTAATAGATCTGTATAAATCGAAATCTTCAAGGGGATTATTATCATTTGAATATCAACGTTTGATGAGTTAATCCATCAATTTATGATTTTTCTTTCGCCCTAAAGGGCCTTTATCAATCAACAAACATGTGTAAGAAACTTATGATGTACAAAAAATTATGGTTTCTCTTTATATATTTCCTCCCACAAGACTCCATTGCAAAATGCATTGTTGATGTCCGAATGATATAATTTCCACTCCTTGTTGGTTGTAATATCTATAAATGTTTTGATGGTACTCATTTCATCTATGGGCCTAAAATTTTCCTAAAAATGCATTTCATATTTTTATGCGAAGCCTTTTGCTACTGGCCTTACTTTGTACTTTGAGACAATCCCATCTACTTTTCTCATTACCTTGTAGATCCTCTTGCTTCCTATGGCTTATAATCCTTCAATTTTAGGCACATAAATACATGTTTTATTCTCTTCAAGAACTTCAATCTCTTCTTTCATAGCCTCCATCCATTTCAAATTTATGTTTTGCTTCTTCAAAACATGAAAGTGCATGATCCTCTACATCTTTATTCATGTAAGCATAATGAGTTTACATTAGTGACCATATGTGAACTTATTTTTTGGATCCTTTGTCCTTAGGGGATTCCTAAAAATATTGCAAAAGGGGAAGAAGTGCCCAACGGTCCTAATTGTGTTCACACACATTGCTACCAAAATATTCAAAGAAATCCCCCTTGGGACTGATGTTGAATAAAGAATTTGCACTCATGTATAAGGAAGTGCCAAGATATGTGGATTGAAATCAATCCACAAAAGGAAGTAAGCCCAAAGATTTGAAACAAAATCAAACTTCTCCCTAGGTAGAGCCTACTGATCTCTCCAACACAGATTCCCTCACTAACATAATGATATTCACCTCAACGTGCTTTTCTGAGCATGGTACACAATGTTACTCACAATTTTCAATGTGTTTTGTGATGGAGAGTGTTAATCTCCAAAATAACAAGTTGTACTTTAACTTAGAACTCCTCTATATCAAGAACAACTTCAGACTCCACTTAATTTTAGAAAACAATCACCAAATTATCAGAATTTGACTAACTGTTGAAAACTGAAATTTCCTGGAAAGTCTGCCACAGATTAATTACTGATTGACTAATCAATCCTGTAAAGTTTTTAATAAAACTTTGCACAATGCTTCACCTTAAGGTTGCGCAACTTCTCCAAGTTAAATTTCTCAAAATGATTGAGTATACTGTGAGAAATGTGTGAAACACTTTACCTGTGTCTGAAACAGCTTCTTTGCAATGGCGACCTTAACACCTGTAATTTCTTAACACTGGTTCTCCCAAAGTAAATCTCGTTTGGTCAAGATCTTTTAGCCATAGATGGCTTACCTTTCAACTTAGATTTTGAGCCCTCACTTGTGTAAAACTTTACACCATGCACTGAGCAATGTTCATTTCTCTGAACATGAAATCTGCGCCAGTTTTGACAACTCTCAGAACATCTTCACATATGAATGTTCCTAAACTGAATTCTCTCAAGCTGATTTCAATTAACCTCTCAAATTCTAGTCATAGATAGATTAGCTATGGACTTAGATACGTGCAAAAGGATTTCTCAAAAGATTAAGCACAGAAGGAGAATGGGAGAGAAGATCGACGCGCCATATCTGAAATTTTTACTTATCTGTTTTCTTCATACATCTGATGGATGATCTGTACAATGTACATCAACTAACTCATATCGACTCTCTTCTCTATGTCTCCTATATGACTACAAGCATGTACTTATATATAGTATATATATACAAGTCCTAACTCGTAACTACTTCAAGTATATTGAAGTATCTTAAAGAATTAATGTACATTTGATTAAAGAACTTTACTATCTGATTCTTTCCTTCAATTCATGACATTGATCTTCAATCTTCTCTGCATGTCTTTACTTCTACCCTTTGTATAATCACAATTTGTTGATTGTCTTGCTCCAACAGCTCCCCCTCAATCATCAATTGTGATTATCTGCATCCTTTTTATTCGTGCCATGTCTTTGAACTTCTGTAACTTTGGTCCATCTAAACTTTTTGTCATCATATCTGCAAGTTGATCTTTTGTAGGAGTATGCATAACTTCAATTTCCTTATCAATGACCTTCTCTCTCAGAAAATGATACTGTATTTCAATATGTTTAGTTCTAGCATGAAACACAGGATTAGCTGCCAAGTATAGAGAACTCATATTGTCTCCACAAATAATAGGAGTACTTTGAATCACATCAAAAACCTTCATAAGTGTCTTTAGCCATATTACCTCCTTTGCAGCTTCCACCATACCTTTATATTCTGCTTCTGTAGATGACAAAGCAACTGTATGTTGCTTCTTAGAACACCATGAAATCAATTTGTCTCCTACATAGCACAAATATCCATGTGTTGATCTTCTATCATCCACATTACCTGCCCAATCTGCATCACTATATATCTTCACTCTTGTATCAGAAGTAAATCCATAGTACAGTCCTTCTCTGAGTGTACCCTTGATGTACCTAAGTACTCTTTGTCCTGCATTCCAATGTTCCTTTCTGGGACAATGCATGAATTGTGAAAGCACACCAACTGCATATGACAAATCAGGCCTTGTTAATGTAGCATAAATCAAGCTACCAACCAAACTTTGATAGAGCTTCATGTCTCTGAATTCTTCTCCTCCAAATCTAGACAATTTATGGTTCACTTCCAATGGTGTAGATGCAACCCTGCAATCTTCCATTTTAAATTTGGTTAGCAAATTTTTAAGATACCTTTCTTGGGTCACATATACTCATGTTGAGTATATAAAATCTCCATTCCCAAGAAGAATGACAAGTTCCCCAAATCACTGATTTTGAACTCTTTCTCCATCTGCTTCTTGATCATTTGTATTCCTTTATCATCTGTTCCTGTAAGTATTATGTCATCAATATAAATACAAACATAAATGAATCCATCTTCACTTGCTTTGACTAGCAAGCTACTATCTGCCTTTGATGCTTGAAATCCAAGTTCCTTCAAGAACTTTACAAGCCTATAATTCCATGCCCTTGGGGCATGCTTTAATCCATACAAAGCTCTCTTGAGCTTACACACATAATTTGGACTCACTTGATCTTTGAACCCATCTGGTTGCTCCATGTAAACTTCATCTGAAATGTAACCATTCAAAAAAGCATTTTTAACATCTAATTGAGATAACTTCCAACCTTTGCAAGTAGCAATTGCTATGAGAGTTCTGATGGTTGTCATTTTTGCCACAGGACTATAGGTCTCATCATAGTCCACTCCATATCTCTGTGCATACCCTTTCACAACAAGTCTGGCTTTGTACCTAGACACACTTCCATCTGCAAATCTTTTTGTTTTGTAAACCCACTTACATCCAATAATTTTTTGGCTATTAGGTTTAGGAACCAGATCCCAAGTCTGATTCTCTATCAATGCATCATACTCCTCTTGCATGGCTTCTTCCCAATTTCTCTTGCCTTTGGCTTCATCATATGTAGATGGATCTTCATCTTCTTTTACCAAATAAGCATAATCTTTGGTAGTCAAGAATGAGGTGTCATAGCTATACCTTGTGGGTTGCCATTTGTGCCTAGATGACCTCCTAACTTCTGCACTTTTTGAAGTCTCTGGTTCATCACATTCTGGATCAAACCTTGGCCTCTCTTCAACTTCAACCTGTACTTCATTACTCTCATTTTCATCAAATAATTGAATCTTTGCTTTACCTTTCCTTTGATCCACTACTTCTTCAACATCTGCATGTATATTATATTTACCTGCATACCAAGTACCTTGCTCATCAAATGTAACATCCTTGGATACAAGGAATTGCTTTGTGGATGGACTCCACAACCTGTATCCCATTTGCTTATCATCATAACCAATGAATACATAGTTTTCTGCCTTAGGCTCCAACTTATGCCTCAATTGAGATGGCACATATGCATATGCCAAGCATCCAAATATTCTGCAATGATCCAAGGTAGGTCTCTTACCCCACCAAGCTTCATATGGTGTCATACCTTGCAAAGCTTTACAAGGCAATCTATTAACCAAATATATAGCTGTATTAACAG
The DNA here is from genome assembly GCA_020310875.1 of Ceratopteris richardii. Taxonomy (NCBI): domain Eukaryota; kingdom Viridiplantae; phylum Streptophyta; class Polypodiopsida; order Polypodiales; family Pteridaceae; genus Ceratopteris; species Ceratopteris richardii. The sequence continues at coordinate 95,887,146 of CM035420.1, forward strand.
CTTCAACCCACAAATAATTTGGGCAATTCTTCTCTTTCATCATGGACCTTGCAAATTCAACAATGTCCTGTTTCTTCTTTCTGCTACCCCATTTTGTTGAGGAGAGTACCTGCAAGTAACTTCTCTCTTTATACCTACATTCCATAAGTAATCATTGAACTCATTTGAAAAATACTCTCCCCCTCCATCTGACCTTAGTCTCTTCAATTTTTGACCTGTAATTCTTTCTGCATATGCATGATAGTGTTTAAATGTATTAAACACTTCTGACTTTTCTTTAATCACATAAATTGTGATCCATCTGGTAGCATCATCAACATATATGACATAATATCTTGAACCATTTATGCTAAAGTCCTTTGAAGGACCCCACACATTTGTATGCACCAACTCAAGTCTTTCTGAATACATAAACCCATGCTTGGAATAAGGTTGCTTATGGGCCTTACCTAATTGACATGCCTCACATCTGTATGTCATGTGTTGACCTGCAATGTTAGGCAATCCAAGCATTGAATCATTGTTAATCATTTCTTTAATACCTCTCTCATTGAAATGTCCAAGTCTTTTATGCCAAAGATCCAATTCAGATACCTTCTGCTCTCCATATGTGAACATAGCATGTCCAACATTTCCTTGTACCTTTAATGTGAAAAGCCTCCCTTCCTTCTTTCCTGTAACAACCTGTTTATACCCTTGACTAGGGTCTTCAACATATACTCCATCATTGGTGAACCTTACCTCATATCCTTTTTCCACAATTTGACCTACACTGATCAAATTCTTTGGAATTGTGGGAACATAAAGAACCTTACTCAGAAGAGTGCTCCCATCTTTAGCTTTGACTGAACCAATTGACTTTACCTTATGCTTTGTATTATCACCTGTCTGAACTGTATGGTTAATTGCATTATGATCTAGATCAGTCATCAAAGCAATATTTCCACTTAAATGATTACTACATCCTGAATCAATATAGAACACTCTCATGTCCTCATGTGAGGTTTCACATGTTGCATTCATAATGAGAGTCGAATCCTCCTTCTGATCTGATGCATAGTTGTAGTAGGTGTTATTATAGGATTGATTTTGGAAGCTTCTTCCTCCACCTCTTCCAAAAGAATTCCTACCACCTCTACCTCTGAAGTTTCCTCTCTGAAATCTACCACCTCTTGCTCTTTGATTAAAGTTCTGATAATTACCATTGTTCTGATTATTGTGCCAACAATCATGAGATAGGTGATTAGTCTTACCACATATCCAACAAGCTCTTGCATTATCTTTGTTGTTTCTGCCTCTTCCTCTACTTCTGTCATTTCCTCTTCCTCTTATGAAATTTGCTTGGTTTGAAGTACCTTCTTCTTCACCTGATTGTTGCTTTCCTTTGTTAGCTTTCTTCTTGTCTTTAGAGTACATTGCATGACCTGCACTCTTATCAACATCTCCTTTGACATCATTCTCAAAAGTTAGCATATGACCTAACAATTGATTCAAATCAGGAGTGAAGTGATCTAATGAAAGTTCTGTAGACAAAATAAAAGGCTTCCACTTCTCATCTCCTCTTAGCCCTGTAAGAATTTGTATTACCAATTTATCTTCTTCAATATCTTCATCCACTGCACCTAAAGAATCTGCAATGTCCTTCATCTTTGTCACATAATCAGAAATTGATTGTGAAGCCTTCTTCTTGAAAGTAGTAAATTCTGCCCATAGTGAAGCCTTCCTTGATTTGGTTGTGTTTTGGAAATGCTCTTCCAAAGCATTCCAAATGTCACATGCACTTTCAAGTCCTCTAATGTGAGGAAGCAAATAGTCATTGACTGCCATGTAGATTATGCTCCTTGCTTGAGCATCCTTCTTCATCCAATTCTTCATGTCTGTAAGCTCCTCTCTAGTTGGAACACTAGTCTCTAAATTCTGGCTTTTCTTGCTCTCCTGTGATGTATCCCATCAGATCTTTGCTCATAAGATGAGCTTCCATCCTCATTGACCATGCAGGATAGTTCTCTCTATCCAGCTTCTCAATTTGGAGACTATCTCCCATTGTTTCTTTACCTGTATTGCCAATTCTTTAATCTTTATGAGAAATAAATGTACCTTGACTTTGAATCTTACTCCTTCTGATCCTTTTGATAACTTCAATGTGTCTACCTTCAAGTTTTCTTCAACCTTTATCCTTTTGCACCTTCGAGATGTAAAGATTTGTATTTCTGCAGTAGTCGGAGTCTTCTTCACTTCAATTTTGACACATCCTGCTCTGATACCACTGATGGAGAGTGTTAATCTCCAAAAGAACACGTTGTACTTGAACTTAGAACTCCTCTATATCAAGAACAACTTCAGACTCCACTTAATTTTAGAAAACAATCACCAAATTATCAAAATTTTGACTAACTGTTGAAAACTGAAATTTCCTGGAAAGTCTGCCACAGATTAATTACTGATTGACTAATCAATCCTGTAAAGTTTTTAATAAAACTTTGCACAAGGCTTTGCCTTAAGGTTGCGCAACTTCTCCAAGTTAAATTTCTCAAAATGATTGAGTATACTGTGAGAAATGTGTGAAACACTTTACCTGTGTCTGAAACAGCTTCTTTGCAATGGCGACCTTAACACCTGTAATTTCTTAACACTGGTTCTCCCAAAGTAAATCCCGTTTGGTCAAGATCTTTTAGCCATAGATGGCTTACCTTTCAACTTAGATTTTGAGCCCTCACTTGTGTAAAACTTTACACCATGCACTGAGCAATGTTCATTTCTCTGAACATGAAATCTGCGCCAGTTTTGACAACTCTCAGAACATCTTCACATATGAATGTTCCTAAACTGAATTCTCTCAAGCTGATTTCAATTAACCTCTCAAATTCTAGTCATAGATAGATTAGCTATGGACTTAGATACGTGCAAAAGGATTTCTCAAAAGATTAAGCACAGAAGGAGAATGGGAGAGAAGATCGACGCGCCATATCTGAAATTTTTACTTATCTGTTTTCTTCATACATCTGATGGATGATCTGTACAATGTACATCAACTAACTCATATCGACTCTCTTCTCTATGTCTCCTATATGACTACAAGCATGTACTTATATATAGTATATATATACAAGTCCTAACTCGTAACTACTTCAAGTATATTGAAGTATCTTAAAGAATTAATGTACATTTGATTAAAGAACTTTACTATCTGATTTTTTCCTTCAATTCATGACATTGATCTTCAATCTTCTCTGCATGTCTTTACTTCTACCCTTTGTATAATCACAATTTGTTGATTGTCTTGCTCCAACATTTTGATTTTCAATAAAGACGGTGGTGAGAGAATTAAGCAACACCCAAAACATCCAAAATACATTTGAGCCACACACACACACACTCCATAGTAGCTTTGAAAGCTTCACTATACTCAACCTCACAAATAGAAGTGACCACAATGGGCTACTTCTTGTTCTACCAAGATATGCACAAGGTAGGATGCATGAAGCAAAAACCACTTGTGGACATAGAAGTATCATAGCAACCAAGCCAAGTTGGATAAAGTATGGAAATTGGTAGTTATCCATCCTTTGGATAAAACAACCCAAGTAGGTGGGTACCACTCAAGTAGTAAAAGATGCACTTAATTGCTTACCAATATTAAAGTCCTAGGCTATGCATAGATCTACTCATCTGAGAGATAAAATATTGAATATCTGGATGTGTTATTCGTAAGCAAGTCAAGCATCCAATAGCTTGGTTATAGATAAAAACATCAAGTGCATCTCCAACATTATGAAAACTCAACAATAATACTATCTCCATAGGAGTGACAATGGTGTCCTCAAGGTTGAATCTTTGCAATAATGTGTTAATGTATGTTGTCTGACAAAAAGTGATTCCTCCATCCATATCTTGCATTTCAAATGAGGCATGCAAATCATACGCTTCTCATTGAGACTTAAATTCAATAACACACTTTTCATTGAGACCAATTAAAATAACAATGATCAAAAGTACACCATCTTCATGATTGACATACATGTAGGACTATTTTTAAAATCATGTGCTAATAAGTAGGAATGTATCTTTCCATACCAAGCATGTGTTGATTGCTTCAATTTGTACAATGGTTTTTTCAACCTACACACTTTGTTTTCATGCCCTTTCTACACAAAACCATGAGATTGAAATACATACAACTTTTCATGCAAATCTACATTCGAAAATGCAGTTTTAATGTCCAGCTAATGTGCATTCCAACCATTATGAATTGGAAATGGTTGTCATGCAACACATAGGGGCAAAGGTCTCATCGAATGCCATTCTCTTGAGCATAAAATATGGCTACAAGAGTAGCCTTATAAGAATCAGCAATTTCATCAAGCTTAGACTTTAGTGCATACACCCGCTTAGTGCCAATAGCCTTTTTTTCACAAGGAAATTAACATAAAGGACAAGTATTGTTCTTCATAATAATTGCATGACAACTATCCAACTTTCAAGATTAAGTGCTTTGTCAAAAGAGATAGGATCATTCTCATCACAAAGACTAGAAACAACCATTTGTAACAATCTGATGCAAAAGAAGCACTATGAAAGCTTGAACATGTATGATATGGAAAGGGTGTATATACCTTGATATCTCTCCAAGTTTGTGTTAGACTCAAGAAATGATAGATAGGTGATGGTTGAACCACACCCTAAGAGGGGGGATTAGGAAGTAATCCACAACCATGGCTTTTGGGGTAAGTGCTTAACCCATAATACTCCTAGCTCATGGGTTGTGAGTTTAGAGTGTATCTCCCAATCAATAGTTCATATTTATACATGTAAGGTGCCATTGGAAAGCTCTCATAATAAGATTTCAACTGGAAGAACTAGATTAACTATACAAGATACCTAGCATGGATAAGAACCATGTTCAAGATATTAAGGTTGAGAACAAGGGCTCAATATGCCAAGCTTTTGAACAAGGAAAGTCTGTAGGGAAGTGGCCAAGAAGCGGAAAGGCAAGGTTCAAGACACCAAGGTTGTGAGAAAGGGTTCAATAGACCAAGGTTGAGAGAAAGAAGTTTCAAGAGATTGTGCAAGTGTGAGGCCATCAATTCAAGGGGAGATCATGGATTGACCATTGAGGAAAATGATCTCTAGAAGGGAAACAGAGTGTTAGACTCAAGAAATGGAAGGCAAGAGCTGGTTGAACCACACCCTAAGAGGGATAATTAGGAAGGAATTCTCAAGCATGGATTTTGGAGCAAGTGATTAGCCCATCGTACTCCTAGCTAGTAGGTCGTGAGTTCAATTCCCACAGTTACCACTTAGGCATAGAGAGATCAATGTCAACTCTCTCATTAATAGATGGTGCATCATGTGTACCAATGTTAGAATTGATTTGTATGCTCATTTTAAACATGCATAGGATGAGAGTTCACCTCATTAGAAGATACACTTGATTTCCCAACAGTGAACAAAAGGTAGCACAACATCATATACATCTTTTGATCTAACTAATATCTCCTTTGTACATGGAAATAGGGGTCAGACTGCATCTTCCACAAATACTACATCTTGACTAACTATAAACCTTTTAGTACGTGGATTATACAAATGATAAGGTTTACTTTCAAGATTGTAATAAACAAAAATACATTTCATAGATGTTGAGCCTATCATGATGCTGACCTAGCGGTGCCGACTTGGTGAAGTGGCACACAGTGGTGCACATGTGGTCAGATAGTAGGTCCATAAGTAGTGCACAATGTGTATGGTCATGGTTTCTTTCCAATAAAACTAAGTACATGTTTCAAAGGGTCTTTTTGAAAGGTTTTCAAGGGTTTTGAGGTGTCTAGAAGTTTTAAGTGAACCCTTCCTTATGTGTACATATTGGAGAATTAAAGGTCAAAAGTGAAGAGCTTATGTAAAGTTCAAAATCCTATGAGTGGCCCCCCATTAAAATTTTTGTTTTCTATAGAGTCATTACAACACAAAATAGGGTATCGTTTGTCTCTACATGAGAAGGTTCTTGGATGCAACAAGGAAATGCATCATGAGGAATACAAGGTGTTGGCAAGTATGTGTACCAAGGAGTTGGCAAGCGGGTTACACATCCAAATAGATCTTGGATACACATGTGAATTGAAATGCATGTCAACTCAAGTGGAGTTACATACGCCAAGGAGTCTACAAGAAAAAGGAGCATAGAAAAGCATAGAGTAAGCAAGCAAGCAGGGGGATATAATACACTATGAGATCAAGATACATGCACTTAGCAAGCAATCGACGGATCTTGAATACAGATGTGAATGCATTTTAAACCAAGTGAAGCGACATACAAAAAGGAGTGGACAAGAAAAAGGAGTATAAAAAAGCATAGAATAAGTAAGCAAGAATGGGGATATACTACAGTATGAGATCAAGACACTACACTATGAGTTGACAAGAAAAAGGAGTATAGAAAAGCATAGACTAAGCAAGCAAGCAACACTTAGAGAGAGTGTGTATAGAGAGAAAAAGTATGTAGAGAGAGTGCAAAGAACTAAAGATCGAAGGATTTTAAATAGAGAATTTTATGCTCTCTTGTGTGTGCAGACAAAGGTCATCGAGGTAGAAAGCAACTTAGATGTGGCCATAGTACCATCAAAGAGTTGTTGTAGGTTGACAATAGAAGTGACCATGATTTCAACCTTATTGGAGGCTTGAGTGCAATGGGTGCACAAGGGCAAGCCATTGGGTAAGGTGAAGAAATGGCATAGAGGTCGACTGCACAAGAAATTGGGCTACTTTGTTGTACTTGTGTGTACTTTTTGTCCTAAAAGGGTCTACGCACAATGAGTATTTTGTCATATTCTGATAAAAAAATGTATTGTATTCTTGTATTTTAATAAGGGCACATAGGCTTTTAGTGCAACATGTATTTCTTCTTCTTCTTCTTCTATACTCTTCTCCTAAAAATACACAAGCTCCTTTCAACTAAAGAATCCCCCAACAAAATTTGGCACACCTAGTGGGGATAAGGTAGCTTGAGCTTAGGGGAATCACAATTCTCAATTGAAGAAGGAAGTGCAAAAGATGTTGAAACTACCAATTGAAGAGGTAACTTTTCTTTCTCATTGGAAAATTCATCTTTAAGCCCATGGAAGAGGATGCATAGCTCATGACCGCAACCAGTCACAAGCTTTAGGAATCTCTTTCAAAAACATGAGAAGGAAAGTTACTCATAGGTCAACTAGTCCCCCTTTTTGTGCATCATCAGATGGGAACATGGTAGTCTAGGTGGGCTTAGAAACTTTACTATCTTGATTGAAAATAATTTTTCTTCCCTTCGGGGATTATCACATGAAGATCCGGATGAGCACGTTAGGAGATTTTCAGCTCCATGTAAAATATGGGGGTTAATGAGGAGGGAATATGTTTTTTTTATCCTCTTCTCAACAACATTAGAAGGCCTAGTAGATAATGGTTTAGTCAGTTTTCCAAAAACAATTTTGCTACTTGGGACTCAATGAAGGACACCTTAAAGCACAATTCAACAAGTAAACGCCATGGAAAACATCATTGAGGAATTAGAGAGCTTATTATTGAGTCTTGGGGAGACATTTCCTAAATTTATCACTAGAGCCAAAGCACTTATAACCAAACTACCAGATCCTCCACGTGACTTTTTTGTAAAAAAGTGGCATGTTAAGTCACTTCCAATATCCACACAATGCAAGATAGAGGAATTAGGGCTCCCTACAACAATGATTGATGAGTTCATTACCATTGCTACAAAGTTAGGAACAAGTTTGGCAACAATATGGAGTTGGGTCTTCTAGCCCCCCATACTCCATGGAACATGAGGACCTAGTAGCTCAATTGAGGAGGGAGCTCGAGACCTTAAAGAAACATAAGCCCCACAAGGAAGAAGAGCGTGTAGTAGCACAACTATGGCATGAAATTCAAACCTTAAAATTAGAAAAAGAAGAGCAAACCCAGACAAAAGAAATGGCACAACTTCATCAAAAGCTACAAGAACTTTGTGCAAGAAATGGAGTCAAAAGTGGATTATGGTGCACCATTTGTGGCAAACAAGGATATGTGGTAAGTGAATGCCCTCTTTTAAATGTAACTTGCAAGTTATGCAAGAATTCCACTCACAAGGGATTCTTGTAAAAGCATATTGGGGATAAGGAGGAGTCCAAGCAAAATTAAAGCTTTGGAAAAATCACACGGGGTAGTAATCTACTTGGTTTTCATCTATTTTTGTTTTGAATTAGGAAAGGACCTTGAATTGTCCTTTTATTCCAAAGTATTCAATGAGGGACAATCATACAATTCTAGTAACATGCAAATAGATATACCTAGGCAAGAAGTAGATTATCGCCAGGTGAAGGGGTAAAAATAATAGAGTACATGCCAGGACAAACGGCTAAATGTAAAGAGGAAGTATGAAAGATAGATATATATAAAAAACTAGACATTTTGGAGGAGAAAATAAATGATATGCGGATATGTTTATGGTTAGAGAGATTTGAATTGAGATGGGTACATTAAGAACGTCAATAATAAAAGTAAAGGGAAAGATGGAGCAAATCCTAGGTATGCTCCAATCACTTCAAGCTCTTCCTACTAAATTAAGATCCTTGTCTATTTGACCAAGGAATCCTTCTTCGAGTAAGGATAGGATGTTCCCTTACCCATCCTTATTAATGTTTCACTTTGGCCTAGGGATGAGAATTTGATTTCAAATTCTCCACCCATTACTTCTCTAAGGTCTAAGATTCTTTCCTTTGCTAGAGACATGAAACCACCTCAATTCTCAAGAGAGGAAAGGGATAGGAGCAAAGATGCATTCTTGACCTTTCTCTAGAAATGGAAAGACCTATATCAACTTAAAAAGACTCTTGAGAGCTACCAAGTCTTAGAAACAAGCTTGTCCCTTGGACCAAAAGCCTATAATTGGTGAATGCACACTTGAAAGAATCCCAAAGGAGTCCCAAAACTTGGAGGCAATTCAAAGAGGAAGAACGTAATTGGGAGGAGTGTGACAAGGTCCTTCAACAAGGATGTCTCCTCTCACTTTACATTTATCATTATCATAAAATGACCCTAAACCTCTAAAACCTTGATGACTTTCATAAGGTTAGAGGTTTTATTCGAGGAATCGACAAGGCAATAAGACATTCTGTGAAGAGAAGTAGCCTCAAGAGCCTCGAATATGTGATAAAGGTACCACAAATCTATGAAGATAATGCAAACAGACGGGCAAAACCACTTCATCATGTTGGTGCGAATAAAAAATTAAAGAAACACAAAAGGAAAATGAAGACTTTTGAGAAAGAATATTTCAAAACCCCATGACTCTCATAGACAATACTTGACCCTAAGGTATGGGATAAAGCAAAAAATACAAACCTTTACATTAAGTGCTTAACTCTTGGACATTTGAGTAAGAATTATATTGTAAGGGTGTAAAATAAGCCAACTTGTGAGAAAAAAAAAAGAAACGATAAAGTAGGAGCGAGAAGTCTTGCATAACAATAATGTTTGGAAGGAGCGAGAAGTATTGCATGAGAATTCCACACATCAATGTTGGTTTTTTATTTTATGTGGGTCCAAAATCAATTTGGAACTCATTACTTAATCAAAATTCATGCTTATATTATAAGAGGGGAAAATGCCAAAGTTGTTGATATATTTAGGTAGTGATGTGTGTGAACACTCTAGGACCGCCGGGGCACTTTTTTCCCTCTTTAGGAGGTTTTTTTTCCCCCGGCTTGTATATACTCCTATTGCCCTAATGGGCTACTTATCTTTGTACATTCTCTAGTAATACATTTAGTCTTGTGTGTTGTGCTCCAAGCTTCTTCTTCTTCCTTGTGCTGTTCGCGTGCTTCCTCAGACGTCTAACTCCAACAATTGGTATCAGAGCAGGTCTTCGCTTCATCTAGGGCACCGTCGACACTCCTCCGTTTGCAGTCTCAGATTTGCACGAAATTTGGTGAGCATACTCAGGGTGTTTTGTCCTTTTGTGCCAAAGGTATATACCAATTTCTGTTCGCCAGTTTAAGCGTCTCGAAGTCTGCTACAGGTCTAGCAAAACTCGTCTGGGTAGTTTCCGTTCAACTTTTTGAGATACAGTCAATTTTCTGCATCAAGGTATTTTAGTCACTGGCCATGGTTGAAAGCAGTGATGTATTCCGTATGTTGGCTGTTGAGGATAAGTTGGATGGTACCAACTACCCATCATGGGCTTATATGATGCGACATGTATTGGTTGCAAAAGGACTGTGGAACATTGTGCAGGGTGTTGAAAGACGTCCTATTACACCTGCGACTACAGGTACTACAAATACAGGTGCTGGAGGTGCTGGAGCTGATGAAGATGGTGTCGAAGATGATATTGTGCAGATTCCTGTTCGTGCTGCTGTTTCTGTTGCACCTACTGTAGAGCAGATTCGTTGGGATGGCAGAGATGCCCAGGCACATGCATTGATAGCTTTGTCTGTCAAACGTGCTATTATTCCTCACATACGCTCTTGCAGAACAGCTAGGGATGCTTGGGATACACTTACCACATTGTACCAAGCTAGGAATGAGGCTCGTGTTGCTTATCTCCGAAAACAGTTGGAGAGTGAGCACATGAATGAAGGTGATTCTATGGACAGTTTCCTAACGAAGATCAAAGATTTGAAGGAACACTTGATTTCTGCTGATGAGGTTATACCAGATAGCTCACTTGTGCAGACCGTTCTGAATGGTCTTCCTGACTAATATCAGAGTTTTGCTTCTACTCTTCGGTTGATGATGAAAGGCAATCCGAATGCCTTATCATTTGAGGAGTTAGTCTCTATTCTGTTGCAGGAAGATCAGTCTAGGCAGAACAGGTCCATTATGCGAGTTGCAGATCAAGCTTTCCTGGCTAGTCAGAAGGGCAAAGGAAAATGGAGCTCTTCTACTAGTAAGCAGAAATCTGCAAATGCTGCACATTCAAAGAACCAAGACAAAGATGAGAAAAAATCAAAAAAGCAGAAATTGTTTTGTAAGTACTGTAAAGGCAATGATCATATCATAAAGAATTGTCCAAAACTGGCTGCTAAAGAGACAAAGAAGAAAGAGGCTGGAATGGTTGTTGCAGAGGCCTCTACACCAAAAACAGAGTCTGCAAATCTTGTGCAGGAAGAAGAATGGGCGTTTACTACTGTCTGCAGTTTTGACCCATCTTCTCATGATCAGTGCATGTCTGCACTAGACTCAGATGTTTGGTACTTTGATAGTGGGGCGACCAAACATATTACCTCACAGCGTAGTTTCTTCTCTTCACTCGAGCCTGCCCCTACAGGGAATACTGTTACATACGCCAACAACTCCTCTTATCCTGTTATGGGAATTGGTAAGATCATTTTGACTACTGCTGATGGTAGTTCTTTCACTTTGCCAGATGCTTTATTTGTGCCAGGGATAAAAAAGAATCTGTTATCAGTTTCTGCATTAGCCAAGATTGGCTTGGTTGTGAAATTTGTTGATGAGAGGTGTACAGTTCATGATCTCTCAAATGGCGATGTGATTATTGCTTCTGGCATTTTATGTCGTGGGCTGTATAAGCTCATAGACCATGAAAGATCTATGAATGATTCGGCATGTGCAGTTCAAGATTCTCAGGCTATGTCAGATGCAAAGCTTTGGCATGCACGCTTTGGTCATCTGAATTTTGCTAGTTTGCTACGCCTGCAGAAATTTGAAATGGTGTCCTCTTTGCCCAAACTTGAGGCACCTGGAAAACATGTTTGTGAAGGCTATATTTTGGGCAAAATGCAGCATTCTTCCTTTCCAAAAGATGGTTCAGTTCGGGCTACGCAGAAATTGCAGCTTGTACATAGTGATGTCTGTGGTCCTATGTCGACACCCTCTTTTGGTAATTACCTTTACTTCGTGACTTTCATTGATGATTTTTCCAGGCATGCATTGGTATATCCACTCAAAGCAAAGTTCGAAGTGTTCATGTGCTTCAAACAGTTTTTGGTTTTGGCTGAAAATCTGTCAGCATGTAAAATGGGCACCCTTCGTTCTGATCGAGGGGGGGAATATATGTCTTCAGATTTTAATGCATTTTTGGCTGAACGTGGGATAAAACACCAGTGTACAGTGCCGTATACACCTCAGCAGAATGGAGTTGCTGAACGGAAGAACATGTCTCTCATGGAGATGGCGAGGTGTATGGTCAAGAGTCAGGCTTTACCTCATAGTTTCTGGCTTGAGGCTGTCATGTGTGCAGCATATGTACTGAATAGGTGTCCCACTAAAGCACTGCAGTCTATCACTCCATATGAGGCTTGGCATGACCGCAAGCCATCTATTGCTCATCTGCATGTTTTTGGTTGTTTGGCATATGCATTAGTGCCTGAACAACATCGCAGAAAATTGGATGATAAAGCAGTTAAATGTATTTTTGTTGGATACAGTTCTGAAAGTAAAGGCTATCACCTGTATCATCCACAGACTAAACGCATTCTGGTTAGCCGTGATGTTGTATTTGTGGAAGATGCTATTCAGCCATTGCTTTCATGTACTAAGTAGACATCTGTTAGCTCCTTTGATGATACTTTGATGCCTCTTTTTACAGGTGGACAGTCTAGTGCTCGTTCTAATGAGGAAACTTCTCAGCCTTTGCAGGTTTCATATGATGATGCAGATCATTCCATTTCTGATGCAGATTTACATGATGCACTTGCTGATGAGAGAGCTGATATTGAGCAGGCAAAAACTATGCCAAAATGGCTGGTGCAGACTTTGCGTGACAACAAATTAGATGCACCTTTGTCATATCGTACTCGTTCAGGCTCTCATAGTGCCTCCTTTGCATCAGATTGCTATGCTATGGTTGCATCTAGTCTCTGTGATGAGAATGAGCCTGTTTCTTTTGATGAAGCACAGAATTCAGAAAATTGGATGGCTGCTATGCAATCTGAATATGATGCTAAAATGAAGAATGGTACATGGTCTTTATGTGACTAGCCTCCTGGAAAGAAGGCCATTGGCACTAAGTGGGTATACAAGCTGAAGCGTAAACCTGATGGTACAGTTGACAGGTATAAGGCTAGGCTTGTTGCAAAGGGTTATGCACAGGAAAGAGGCATTGATTTTGATGAGACCTTTGCACCTACATGCCGTATGACTACTGTTTGGAGCATTTGTGCACTTGCAACCGATCATGGTTGGAATGTACATCAGTTGGACATTAAAACAACATTTTTGAATGGTGACTTGCATGAAGAAGTGTATGTTTTTCAGCCTCGTGGCTTTGTGCAGAAAGGGCATGAAAACCAGGTGTGCAGGTTAAAGAAGGCGTTATATGGTTTAAAGCAAGCACCACGTGCTTGGTATGAGAAGATACATGCCTATCTGATTGCACATGGTTTTGAGAACAGTCCAACTGAAAGCACCTTATATGTTAAGCGTGCTAATGATGTGCTTCTGATCATTGTTGTCTATGTAGACGACATGCTGCTCACTGGTCCTATTGAGAAGCATATTGCTGATTTTAAGGCTGATTTGCATGCCTCATTTGAGATGTCTAATTTGGGGCATTTGCATCACTATTTGGGCATTCAGTTTATGCAAGTTGATGGTGGAATGGCCTTGTGTCAAATGAAATATATTGACACATTATTGTAGCGTTTTGGCCTTGAAGACTGTAAGCCTATTACCACTCCTATGGAGATAGGTTTACGATTGAGTCTTCATGATGCTGGAGATGCATTTGATGCTATTCTCTATTAGCAGGCTGTTGGATGCTTGATTTACTTATGCATTACTCGGCCAGATATTCAGTTTGCTGTCTCACAGATGAGCAGGTTTATGCATTGCTCGGGAGTCACGCATTGGAAAGCGGTTAAGCGCATCTTTCGCTACTTGAGTGGTACTCGGCTACTTGGCAGATTTGCATGCTTTTTCTGACTCAGATTGGGCTGGTTGCTATGACACTCGTGTGTCCACTAGTGGTTTTTGCTTCATGCTTGGTAGCTCATGTATATCTTGGTTGAGCAAGAAGCAGCCTACTGTGGCCACTTCCAGTTGTGAGGCTGAGTATAGGGAAGCTTTCACAGCGACTGTTGAGTGTGTGTGGCTCAGACGCCTTATGGCTGATTTGGGTGTTGGCCAGTCTTCTACCACCACCATCTTCACTGACAGTCAGAGCGCATTGGCAGTTGCGAGGAACCCTATGTTCCATGCTCGCACTAAGCACATTGAGGTGCATTATCACTATGTCAAGGAGAGGTTCTCTGCTGGGGAGATCAGCTTGGCATATGTGCCCACGCAGGAGAACATTGCAGACCTTTTCATGAAGGCTCTACCTAGGGAGAAGTTTGAAGCTTTCCACAAAGCTTTGGGCTTACTTCCTTTTTATGGAGTGATTTCCACATAGCTTGGCACTTCCTTATACATGAGTGCCAGCTCCTTGTTCACCGCATCACTCCCAGGGGGGATTTGTTGATATATTTAGGTAGTGATGTGTGTGAACACTCTAGGACCGCCCGGGCACTTTTTTCCCTCTTTAGGAGGTTTTTTTCCCCCGGCTTGTATATACACCTATTGCCCTAATGGGCTACTTATCTTTGTACATTCTCTAGTAATACATTCAGTCTTGTGTGTTGTGCTCCAAGCTTCTTCTTCTTCCTTGTGCTGTTCGCGTGCTTCCTCAGACGTCTAACTCCAACAAAAGTCGTGATAGATTACCTCATTATCCACAATTTTCTTAATTACTAACTAGTGGAGAAGTTATGGTTGCCTAGTAGAATTCAACATATTAATACATAGTCTCCATGGTATAAGGTGAAGACCAAAAATTATGGGACACAATGATCTGTCTCAAAATCAAGTTTCAAGGGTATAAAGATAAAAATTATTTGTAGATCATGCATATGGAATGGAATGATATGGAGTTGGGAACGGATGGCTCTGGGGTTTAGGAACCTCACTCAAAAGAAGTTATATGTTGAATACTTTGGAATTTGAGAGGAATGGTGTCCAATACTTGATTCAAATGGAGCAAGATGTGTAAGTTACACTTTTGATCTCAAGCATGGAACAAAACTTATAAATAAGAAGTGTACATGTTACTTTCAACTAATCTAATTGATGCTAATAGTATAAATATAGTTTTTTATGTCTCATACCCTCCGTGTTTTTGGTTGTTTGGCATATGCATTACTGCCCGAACAACATCATAGAAAATTGGATGATAAAGTAGTAAAATGTATTTTTGTTGGGTACAGTTTTGAAAGTGAAGGCTATCTTGTGTATCATCCACAGACTAAATGCGTTCTGGTTAGCCGTGATGTTGTTCTTGTGGAAGATGCTATTAAACCATTGCTTTCATGTACTAAGGAGACATATGTTAGCTCCAATGACATGTATGATACTTTGCTTCTTCTTTTTACAGGTGGACAGTATAGTGCTGGTCCTTATGAGGCAACTTCTCAGTCTTTGCAGGTTTCATGTGATGATGCAAATCATTCCATTTTTTATGCAGATTTACATGATGCACTTATTGATGAAAGAGCTGATATTGAGCAGGCAAGAACTATGCTAAAATGACTGGTGCAGACCTTGCATGATAGCAAATTAGATGCACCTCTGACATATCATACTCGATCAGGCTCTCAGAGTGCCTCTTTTGCATCAGATTGCTATGCTATGGATGCATCTAGTTTCATGCTTTGTAGCTCATGTATATCTTGGTTGAGCAAGAAGCAGCATACTATGGCCACTTCTAGTTGTGAGGCTGAGTATAGGGCAGCTTTCACAACGACTATTGAGTGTGTGTGGCTCAGATGCCTTATGGCTGATTTGGGTGTTGGTCAGTCTTCTGCCACCACCATCGTCACTGACAGTCAGAGCGCATTGGCAGTTGCAAGGAACCCTATGTTCCATGCTCGCACTAAGCACATTGAGGTGCATTATCATTATGTCAGGGAGAGGTTTTCTGCTTGGGAGATTAGCTTGGCACATGTGCCCACACAGGAGAACATTGCAGACCTTTTCAGGAAGGCTCTGCCTAGGGAGAAGTTTGAAGCTTTCCGCAAGGCTTTGGGCTTACTTCCTTTTGTGGAGTGATTTCCACATAGCTTGGCACTTCCTTATACATGAGTGCCAGCTCCTTGTTCACCGCAACAAAATTGCCCAAACGAGTTCTGCTATACCTATAACAAACTTCGAGATGCTTATACTGGCGACCCGAAACCTGTATATGTCTTTGGCACAAAAAGATGAAATAGCCTACACAAGCATTGTGATAGTGCGTTCAAAGGCCAAAACGAGCTCACATCGTGATTTCGGCACGATGAGGTGAAGCTATTTTCATCTCTAAAACACCTTGAGTATGCTCACCAAATTTTGTGCGATTCTGAGACTAGGACCAGAGAGGTGTAGACGACGCCCTAGATGAAGCGATGATCTGCTCTGATACCAATTGTTGGAGTTAGACATATGCGGAAGCACGTGAACAATACAAGGAAGAAGAAGAATCTTGGAGCACAACACTCAATACTAAATGTATTACCACTAGAATGTAGAAAGATTAGTAACCCATTAGGGCTATAGATATATATACAAGCTGGGGAAAAAAACCTCCTAAAGAGGGAAAAAAGTGCCCTGGTGATCCTAGTGTGTTCACACACATCATTACCTAAATAGATAAATAGAAACAAAAAAAAGTGTTGTTGATCCTCTACCTTCCCCTTCGACTATGCTCATATCTCCTCCTTGTTCAACTTTACCAGTTGAATAGATCATGAATGAGAACGTAGATGTTTACTTCATCCAAAGGTCTAGGCAACATGGATAGCCAATTATCCTCTCCTCTAAGTAATTGCGCCATGTAATCTAGGCATTTTGAGAAGCTTACAAGATAGCTAGTGATAGTACACTACAACATATGAGGGGCATACCGACGCTGCATATACCGACGGTCATAGTCGGCGTCGGTATAGCCCTCGGAAAATCTGACTAAAAGATACCGACGGTCAAGTGACCGTCGATATGACTGTTTTAAATGGATCGTCGGTGTGGCCCGCAGCCGCTGGTATAAGCGTCGGTATATGCATTGGTATGAGTGTCGGTATAAGCGTCGGTAATTTACTGGCATCTACCGACACGTATATCGACGTCCATACCGGCGCCTATACCGGCGGTGAATTTTTAAACATACCGTGAACCCGAGAGCAAAACTTCACATTTCTGCGCGTGTTTGAGTATTGTTGGTCTACTGTTGAACTTGCGCACGCAAACCTGCATTGTCTTGTGCACACACACACACACGGATCTCTCTCTCTACACACACACACACTCTCTCTCGGCTTAGCTCTCACATCTTGGTAAGTGCTGCGCGTACTGTTAGCATTTGTGTTTCTCTATGCTTTAGGGTTTCTAATTTCTCTTTTCGTTGATTTTGCAGAAGTTCGTTGGCGTCGATTGTTTGGAATTGGACGAGAGACGACCTACATTACGCTTTGACGACAACGATTCAAAGAGAGACATACTTGTAAGTGATTCTTTTATTTGCTATTGATAGAGAGAGGAGAGAGAGAGAGAGAGAGAGAGAGAGAGAGAGAGAGAGAGAGAGAGAGAGAGAGAGAGAGAGAGAGAGAGAGAGAGAGAGAGAGAGAAAGAAAGAGAGAGAGAAGAGAAAGGAAGATACACATTACTTTACACATGCATACATACACACATACATGTACACACATGCATGCTTACATACACACACCTATACACACATGCATTCTTACATACACACACACACATATACACATATGCATGCATACACACACACATAAATTTACACACATGCATACATACACACACATGCATACACACATACATACACACACATATATACACATATGCATACATACACATACACACACACACACTCATATACACACATACATACACACACGCATATATACACACATATACACATATGCATGCATACATACACACACATATACCAGCATGCATGCATACACACATATATACACACATGCATACATACACATATACATACATGCATGTATACATACACACACATGTATACACATGCATACACATACACACACATACACATACATGCATGCATACATACACACACATACACACACATGCACACACATGCATGCCTACATACACACACATACAAATACACACACATGTATACACATGTATACATACACACACACATGTACACATGCATACATACACACACATATATACACACATATAATCCTATTTGTTAAACGTTGTTTATTCTTCTAACTGTCGGAAGTGCGTTTAAGCGATTCTTGGGTTCTTGGGAGTGGAAGGGGTCTGTTAGATAGAGGCACTGTACCTAGTTCCCAAACTCACTGCTCACACCCAGCAATATACTAATGCTGAGAGCTCTATCAAAAATCTACTGTACTTAGACATTACCGTTCACAGTCTTAGCTCAACCATGTGTACCGAATACGCTAAGATGCTATGTTGCATCTGCACATCACTTACTGAACATATCAGAAGAAGAGTATTCGTTCAGCCTCACAGAATGGATACCACACTCCGTCCAATATTCGAAGACACAGAAAATCCCAGTGTTCAGATACACCGTACTGAAGATTCAGTACGCAATCCAGGGAATCTTTACTGTAGCTTAAACTTTGCCGTATGGAACCTGAACCTAGATACTACAGACAATTAAGATAACCCGAATACCAGAAGAGTTACCACGCCTGCACAGACTTCGCCACATAATTGCAGAACATTTCAAGAAAAGAAACAACCCGATGCGCAAACTAAGGCTGAGTCTCACAATCGCCATGGATACCATCAGACAACCGATAAGTCGAAACACAGATACACACTGAATATTCAAAAAGTCACCCAGATACTCTGGATTACTCAACTCGACACACAGTAACGCTACAGACCAATCACTCAGACAGATAGTCTGGTGATCTCTCGAACGTCTATGAAGTTAACAAACAGAACAGATGTCGACGGTAGACAAGACAAGAGACGAACATGAAACTCAGAATACTGGAGATTATGCAAACGACACTACAGTAACGCCCCGCTCAGTCACCCAGACAGACAGT
This sequence comes from Ceratopteris richardii, assembly GCA_020310875.1. Classification (NCBI taxonomy): domain Eukaryota; kingdom Viridiplantae; phylum Streptophyta; class Polypodiopsida; order Polypodiales; family Pteridaceae; genus Ceratopteris; species Ceratopteris richardii. Next base: position 95,906,234 of record CM035420.1, read on the forward strand.
CTGGTGATCCATCATGGAACCGTCATTGGCGTGTCTTTCTCTGATTTATATAACTTTTTTACAAACTGTTTGTAACAACTTTTCACTCGTGCGAATAGGATTCAGTTATACATTTCCAATCCGATGGCCGCTAACACTCTGGCACGCATGGTGGACTCGAACCCGCAGGTTTTACAAAACTATTGCTCATCTATAATGCCTTCTAAGTACATATTCTAGCTAATCTAAAGGTGCGGGCGATCTTTTTCTTTAGAGTTTCTAATAATTGTTTTAGGGTGTCCGGTTCTATTAACTGTGCATCTATTCTTACCGAACTTAGAGCTATGGCTTCATTGAGCAAAATTTCTGCTTGGGTCTGCAGAAAGGCTTCCTGTAAATAAAATTTGTTTGCAAGCGCCGCATCTCTGGATGTCTTCATTTCTGCAACCTGTTGCTCCATCTTCTGTACTCTTTCCTTCTGATTTTCCAGTTGATTCTCCCTTCTTTCGATTTCTTGAATCTAAAAATTTACTGTTCTTGAGTATGACTCCTTTTCGTGTCGGAGATCTGATATTAGCTTCTGTGTCTGAGCTTCCTTGGTCAAATAATGTTTGAGCATGTTGTTGACATCTGATAGATTTTCTTTTGTTCTTTGAATTTCTTCTTCTGTTAGCTTAGCTTGCTTCTACTGTTCTTGGTTTTGCTGCACCAGTTCATTGAGTTGCACTATGGTCTCTTCCAATAGATTACCTAATGCTATTGTGGCATCTTCTTTATCCTTTAGCTCGATCTTCAACTGACTGATTTCGGCCTGTGCTTCGCTTAATAGCTTGTCCTTTTGGTTGAGATCTGCCAGTGTGGTATCTCTTTGATCGGCAATTTTCTGTTGTTCTGCAAGTTGAGCTTGGAGCTGGGTAATTTGTGAGTGGAGCTGATGGTTTTCGGCTTTGACCGCATCTATCTCTTCTTGCAGGGGTGTGATGTCTGCTTCTAGGACGTCCACCTTGTGTTGTAGCTCATTCCGGATGTTATCTGTGACTTCTCTCATTTGGATTGGTAATTGCTGTGATAGGTTGATGAGCAATTGTCCCATGTTTGCCAATTCATAATTACGGGAATCGAAGGAAGTGGGAGATGTTGGCGAGGTGGAGATGAGGACGTGGTGAGGAGTTGTTGGGAGTTGGGTGGGGAGTAGTTTGGTGATGAGGAAGAGGAGTCAGCGGTTTTGGCAGGGTGAATGGGTTGGATGGGGATAATGGTTTCGATTGGCGGCTCCGGTGGGGGAGTGGGAAGAATAGAATTTGATTGTTGTACCTTATCGCTGGTGTGTTGTGCAGTTTCTTCGGCTGTGGAGTCAACTCCCTTAAGCAGCTCTTCGAGTACTTCTTTAGCAACTTGTTCTTCATCTGCTTGCTGTTCCCTTTCAGACTGTTGCTGGGATGCTTCTTCTGTAGAGGTTGTGTCGGCTTCAGTATGGTTTTCCTGTTCTTATTGCTCCTGGGAAGATGATTGTGCGGAGGATTCATGCTGCATCGATGTTGCGGTGTCGTGGAATGTTTCTTCGTCATGTTTTGCTTCTTCTTTGTCGTCATCTTTGTTTTCTTTGGCTGATCCCTGTGCTTCACTCTCAGAAGAACTGATTTTGATCCTCTTTCTGCGGGAGAGTTGGTTTAGCTCCTCTTCATCTTCTTCCTCATCGTCCCATAATTGTATAGATTCTTCATGTCTTAGAATAGGCCCTAGGGGTGGTGGTTTTGCTGCAAGTATTGCCGGAAAAAGGAAGGACTGTTGGTGCAGATCAATCACCAATTGAATGCTTGGAAGATTAAAGAATGAAAGAAGATTCAATTCTTGAAGCTTGGAAGAAGGATACATTTAGAGGATATGAGGAATGTACACATATGTACATTAGTATAGTCATAGTTCACTTAGATCTTTGATTAGTCATAGACTTGTACAAATTTCTCTATAAATACCTTGAAAATGTCGAGGCGTGATATGAGAGCATATGAAAGAATAGATGAGTGAGTATAGAAGTCAAGAAAGGAGAAGTTAGATGTCATGAGACATGTGAAATGTTAGTTGAGTTTTCCTCTCATCACTCAACTGTAATTTTCTGAGTAATCGAAGAAATATTGCGCCCGATGTTTCTGTGTCTGCTCCGTCTGTGTTAGATCATTTGTGAAATCCTTTTGAGCATATCTAAGTTCATAGTTAATGAGTCTATGACTTGAGTTTCAGAGTCTAATTGTAAACAGGCTAGGAGAATTGTTAATAGGAACATTCATATGTGATGAGTGTTCACAGTTCTCTGTAATAGGCGCAAATTTTGATCTTGATCTTTTGGTCAGTTCTCACTCCATAGTTTAAAGTTTTGTGCAAGCAAGCACTTAATCTTTAAGTTGGAAGGTAAGCTACTCGTGGCTAGAAGCATTTGCTTAAACGGGTTTTGTACTGAGAGAATTGAAGTTAAGAAGTTAGGGGTGTCTAAATCGACTTCTCAGAAGTGCAGATTTAGACATAGGTAACTTGTGAAGTTGATTTCTCAAGTTATACTAAACCTTTTGAAGAAATTTAACTTGGAGGAGGTGCGTAACTTCTAGATGAAACTCCATACAAAATTTCATAGAAAACTTTACATGTTTGATAGGTCAATGAGAAGAAATTGTGCAGCAGACTTTCTGTGTTTTATCTTCTTCACAGAATTTTTCAACTTTTGATAATTTGGAGATTGGACCTCTAATTTGGTGAAGGTTTTGACTTACTCTTGATATAGAGCTGTTCAAATTCAAGATTAGGTTATTCTTTTGGAGATTAACACTCTCCATCAGTGGTATCAGAGCAGGAGACATCAAAATCAAGGAAAGGAGGATCCCGACTGCTGCAGGTTCAAGAAATTCAACAATTGAAGAACTAAAAGGTGAAAGCTTGAAGGCAAAGCTTGAGGAGGAGACCATACGACATCAAGAAAGACAAAAGGAGTCTAATTCGAAGTAAAGGTACATATATTGTTCATAAAGCTTGAAGATTTCAATACACAGGTGGACACAAGATGGGAGATTCTCTTCAGATAGAGAAATTGGATAGGGAAAACTATCCTGCATGGTCAATGAGGATGGAAGGTCATCTTATGAGCAAAGATATAATAGCTTACATCACAGGAGAAGAAGAGAAGCCACAGTTCAGAGATCCTAGTGTTCCAACTAGGGAAGAGTTAGCAGATTTGAAAAATTGGATGAAGAAAGATGCTCAAGCTAGGAGCATTATCTATATGGCAGTCAATGATTACTTGTTACCTCATATTCGAGGTCTTGAAAGTGCAACTGATATTTGGAATGCTTTGGAGGAGCATTTCCAGAATACTACTAAGTCAAGGAAGGCATCCTTATGGGCAGAGTTTACCACCTTTAAGAAGAAAGCTTCTCAATCTATTTCAGACTATGTGACAAGGATGAAAGATATTGCAGATGCTTTAGGAACTGTTGATGAAGACATTGAGGAGGATAAATTGGTAAGGCAAATCCTTACAGGTTTAAGAGGTGATGACAAATGGAAGCCATTCATTTTGTCTACAGAATTATCACTTGATCATTTCACTCCTGATTTAAATCAGTTGCTAGGTCATATGCTAACATTTGAGCAGGATGTTAAAGGAGATGGTGACAAGAGTGCAGGTCATGCAATGTACTCAAAGGATAAGAAGAAGAATAGCAAAGGAAAGCAACAAGCAAATGAAGATGAAGGAACAACTAGTCAAGCCAACTTCCTAAGAGGAAGAGGAGGTGGCAAAGGTAAAGGAAGAGGCAGGAATAACAAAGATGAAGGCAAAGCTTGCTGGATTTGTGGTAAGACAAATCACTTAGCTAATGATTGTTGGCACAATACTCAGAGTAATAATGGATATAGTCAAAACTATAATGCAAGAGGAAGAGGTGGCAGAAATCAAAGAGGTAATTTCAGAGGTAGAGGTAGTAGGGGTTACTTTGGAAGAAATGCAGGTAGAGGATTCCAAAGTCAACAATATAACAATACCTACTACAATTATGCTTCAGATCAAAAGGAGGATTCAACATTGATAATGAATGCAACTTGTGAAAGGCAGAGTGAAGATCAAAGAGTCTTCTACATTGACTCAGGGTGAAGCAATCACCTAAGTGGTAATATAGCTTTGATGACTGATTTGGAGAATAAGGTTTTTAATCATGTTGTTCAAACAGGTGACAACACAAAGCACAATGTGAAGTCAATTGGATCAGTGAAGGCCAAGGATGGTAGCACCTTATTGAGTAAGGTCTTGTATGTTCCTACAATTCCTAAGAATCTGATAAGTGTAGGACAAATTGTTGAAAAAGGTTATGAAGTAAGGTTCACTAATGATGGAGTATATGTGGAAGACCCTAGTCAAGGGTATAAGCAGATTGTTTCAGGGAAGAAAGAAGGAAGATTATTTACACTAAAGATTCAAGGCAATATTGGTCATACTATGTTCACATATGGAGGACATAAGATCTCTGAGTTAGATCTTTGGCACAAGAGGCTTGGACATTTCAATGAAAGAGGTATTAAAGACATGATTAACAATGGTTCACTGCTTGGTTTGCCTAATGTTGCAGGTCAACATATGACATACAGATGTGAGGCATGTCAACTAGGTAAGGCTCATAAGCTTTCCTACTCCAAGCATGGTTTTATGTACTCAGAGAAGCTTGAGTTGGTACACACAGGTGTGTGGGGGCCATCAAAGGATTTCAGTATAAATGGGTCAAGGTATTATGTGATTTATGTTGATGATGCTACTAGATGGATCACTATTTATGTGATCAAAGATAAGTCAAAAGTGTTTAATACATTTAAACACTATCATGCATATGCAGAAAGAATTACAGGACATAAGTTGAAAAGACTAAGGTTAGATGGAGGGGGAGAGTATTTCTCTAATGAATTCAGTAATTACTTGTGGGATGCAGGTATAAAAAGGGAAATTACTTGCAGGTACTCTCCTCAACAAAATGGTGTAGCAGAAAGGAGAAATAGAACACTTGTTGAGTTTGCTAGATCCATGATGAAGGAGAAAAATTGCCCTAATTATTTATGGGCTGAAGCTGTAAATACAGCTACTTATTTGGTCAATAGGTTACCATGTAAAGCCTTGCAGGGTATGACACCATATGAGGCTTGGTGGGGTAAGAGACCTACCTTGGATCATTGCAGAGTTTTTGGATGTGTGGCATATGCATATGTGCCATCACAATTAAGACACAAATTGGAACCTAAAGCTGAAAAATATGTTTTCATTGGTTATGATGATAAGCAGATGGGTTATAGATTGTGGAGTCCATCTACAAAACAATTCATGGTTTCTAAAGATGTTACATTTGATGAGCAAAGTACTTGGTATGCAGGTACAATCAATATCAATACAGGTGATGAAGAAGGTAAGTCAAAGGTTCAGATATTTGATGAGCAAGAGAATAATGAAGTGCAGGTTGAAGTGGAAGAAATGCCAAGATTTGATCCTGAGTGTGAAGAGCCAGAAACCTCAATAAGTGGAGAACTTAGGAGGTCTACAAGGAACAAATGGCAACCTACAAGGTATAGCTATGATACTTCATTTCTGGCTACAAAAGATTATGCTTATATGATGAAAACAGATGAAGATCCTTCTACATATGAAGAGGCAAAAGGTAAGGAAAAATGGGAGAAAGCTATGCAGGAAGAATATGATGCACTATTGGAAAATCAAACTTGGGATTTGGTTCCTAAACCAAATAGTCAGAAGATCATTGGATGCAAGTGGGTTTACAAGACCAAGAGGTTTGCAGATGGAAGTGTGTCTAGATACAAAGCTAGACTTGTTGACAAAGGGTTTGCTCAAACATATGGTGTTGACTATGATGAGACTTATAGTCCTGTGGCAAAGATGACAACCATCAGGACACTTATAGCTATTGCTGCATGTAAAGGTTGGAAGTTATGTCAACTTGATGTGAAAAATGCTTTTTTGAATGGTTATATTTCAGATGATGTATTCATGGAGCAACCTCAAGGGTTCAGAGATAAAAGGTATCCAGATCATGTGTGCAAGCTCAAGAGAGCTTTGTATGGCTTGAAGCAGGCCCCAAGGGCATGGAATTATAGACTTGTAAAGTTCTTGAAAGAACTTGGATTTCAGGTGTCTAAAGCAGATAGTAGCTTGCTTGTCAAAGCAAGTGATAATGGTTTCATATACATATGCATATATGTTGATGATATAATCCTTACAGGTACAGATGAAGAAGGAATACAAAGACTCAAGAAGCAAATGGAAAAGGAGTTCAAAATAAGTGACTTGGGAGACTTGTCATACTTCTTGGGCATGGAGATTACATATACTCAAAATGGAGTATTTGTGACTCAAGAAAGGTATCTGAAGAACTTGTTAATCAAGTTTAAAATGGATGATTGCAGGGTAGCACCTACACCAATGGAGGTGAATCACAAATTGAGTAAATTTGGAGGTGAAGAATTCAAGGACATGAGACAATATCAGAGTTTGGTTGGTAGTCTTATCTATGCTACTTTAACTAGACTTGATTTATCATATGCAGTAGGGGTTTTGTCTCAATTTATGCATTGCCCAAGGAAAGAACATTGGATTGCAGGACAAAGAGTGTTGAGGTACATTAAGGGTACACTCAATGAAGGTTTGTATTATGGATTTACATCAGATACAAATATCAAAATTTATAGTGATGCAGATTGGGCAGGTAATCCAGATGATAGAAGGTCAACTTATGGATACATGTGTTATGTGGGAGATAAATTTATCTCATGGTGTTCCAAGAAGCAACATACAGTTGCTTTGTCTTCTACAGAAGCAGAATATAAAGGCATGGTTGAAGCTGCAAAGGAAGTGATTTGGCTCAAAACCTTGATGAAGAGTTTTGACATTGTGCATGGGATACCAATTATATATGGAGATAACATGAGTTCATTGTATTTAGCTGCTAATCCTGTTTTTCATGCCAGGACCAAACACATTGAGATTCAGTATCACTTTCTAAGAGAGAAAGTGATGGATAAGGAGATTGAAGTCATACATACTTCAACTAAAGATCAGATAGTTGATATGCTTACAAAGAGCTTGGATGGACCAAAGCTACAGAAGTTTAAAGACATGGGAGGTATAAAGAAGATAAGAGAAACCTCAATTGATGATTGAGGGGGAGCTGTTGGTGCAAATCAATCACCAATTGAATGCTTGGAAGATTAAAGAATGAAAGAAGATTCAATTCTTGAAGCTTGGAAGAAGGATACATTCAGAGGATATGAGGAATGTACACATATGTACATTAGTATAGTCATAGTTCACTTAGATCTTTGATTAGTCATAGACTTGTACAAATTTCTCTATAAATACCTTGAAAATGTCGAGGCGTGATATGAGAGCATATGAAAGAATAGATGAGTGAGTATAGAAGTCAAGAGAGGAGAAGTTAGATGTCATGAGACATGTGAAATGTTAGTTGAGTTTTCCTCTCATCACTCAACTATAATTTTCTGAGTAATCGAAGAAATATTGCGCCCGATGTTTCTGTGTCTGCTCCGTCTGTGTTAGATCATTTGTGAAATCCTTTTGAGGATATCTAAGTTCATAGTTAATGAGTCTATGACTTGAGTTTCAGAGTCTAATTGTAAACAGGCTAGGAGAATTGTTAATAGGAACATTCATATGTGATGAGTGTTCACAGTTCTCTGTAACAGGTGCAAATTTCGATCTTGATCTTTTGGTCAGTTCTCACTCCATAGTTTAAATTTTTGTGCAAGCAAGCACTTAATCTTTAAGTTGGAAGGTAAGCTACTCGTGGCTAGAAGCATTTGCTTAAACGGGTTTTGTACTGAGAGAATTGAAGTTAAGAAGTTAGGGGTGTCTAAATCGACTTCTCAGAAGTGCAGATTTAGACATAGGTAACTTGTGAAGTTGATTTCTCAAGTTATACTAAACCTTTTGAAGAAATGTAACTTGGACGAGGTGCGCAACTTCTAGGTGACACTCCATACAAAAGTTCATAGAAAAATTTACATGTTTGATAGGTCAATGAGAAGAAATTGTGCAGCATACTTTCTGTGTTTTATCTTCTTCACAGAATTTTTCAACTTTTGATAATTTGGAGATTGGACCTCTAATTTGGTGAAGGTTTTGACTTACTCTTGATATAGAGGTGTTCAAATTCAAGAGTAGGTTATTCTTTTGGAGATTAACACTCTCCATCAAGGACAGGATGTGCGGCAATCTGGACCTTGGCATGCCTCCCTTGTTCACCTGTTTAATTATGGATACGCACTCTCAGTGAATGCGGTGGAAGAAGAATGATGTGAAGTTTACTGGTTCTTGAGCAGCTAAATCTATGGCGGAGTAGAAGGGACGGGATATTCCATAGGTGTGTTTCTGTAGGTTGAGAATAGCTACTAAGAATTGGAGGGCTGATCTTTCAGGTTCCGGTCGACACAGGATCGCATACTCGTTTGAGGAATACCTAGGAAATAATTCTATCATTCTTGCGACTGGCAGACTTGGGCCATTTTCCCGACCTTGCAAAGGGAGTCTAAACGCTTCTGCAAAAGCTTGGAAGGTGATAAGTGTACGGGATGGGAGGGAGGTGATCGGCCAACTCTGCTCGGTGGCAGGTGTGTTGGCGATGGCGGAGATGATCTGGGCAAAGAATGGGTGGGACTCCACTGAATGCTAAGGCAGTTCAGCAAAGTTGGATAGCCCACGAATGCGTAGGAACTCTCCTATGTCGGCAGAGAGTCCATCACGGAAGGCGGCATAGTTAGCCAAAGCTTCCATGGCACACACAGAGACAGTAAGCACAAGCACACAGAGCATAGGGTAAGCACACAGAGCACAAATCACACAAACACAATAGCGATTTTCGGCGAAACAGAAAAGGTTAAGTAGATGCGTTGCAGTGGAGAGCAATCAAGGACGACTAATCATCGCGTGGTACTGAAATGATAATTCTTAACTTCGGTGTGCATGCGCGAGTAGCTGGCAAGGGCAGGACGGCTGTGGACATAATTAGGTATCAAAACGCGGATATTTAGAGACATATTTTATTAAGCATGCCAAAAAAGAAAAGAAAATAAAGAAAAGAGTACTCCAAAAAAATGCGGCTAAGTGAAACGTTTCAGTGTGGGTTAGATGTGTGTTGATACGACCGCAACTTCGAACCGTTGATGACTTTCGGAAGAGGAATTCCGGTCAACGTAGTCAACCAAAAAGTTGCTGGGCCCAATTGTTCAGAAATCCGGTAGGGACCAAACCATCGTAACTTGAATTTGCCAGCAGAGCGATTCGACTTTGCATTGTAAAAGAGTACAAGTTGTCCCACTGAAAAAATTGGAGTCTTTAGATATCGATCATGTGTTCGAGCTTGTCTAGATGTACTTCCTGCATAGTCAAAAAACTTTGCCATCGATGCTCGTCTAATTCTCTGAGTGTATCCAACCGAAATGACAGTGATTCTTTGGGTAGCAGTTTCTGAGCGATTGCTACTCGTAAACTTGGTATACCTATCTCCATCGGTGCTATTGCTTCTAATCCATAAGCTAGTTTGAAAGGGGTTAATCCTGTTGTTACCTTGTATGTAGTCCGATATGCCCATAATACTGCAGGTAGCAGTTGATCCCATCTTTCCGGTGCTTCTAAAATGAGTTTTCGAAGCATATTCAACAAAGTTTTGTTTGTACTCTTAGCCAAACCATTTGCACGAGGATAATATGGTGAACTAAATTTATGTGTGACCTGAAACGAATGTGTGAGTACTTTCATTAAATTGTTGACAAGATGAGTGCCTTGATCTGTAACAAGGTCCAACGGTAAGCCAAAACGTGGAAAGACATCCTTCAGTAGACACTTAGCTACAGCAACAGCTGTGGCAGACCGTAAAGCCCATGCTTCTGCCCATCTGGTAGCATAATCAGTACATGTCAAAATATAACGATTATTACTAAGGATTTCTACTGGTGTAATAGGGCCAATGAAATCTAGACCCCACTTCTTAAAAGGCTCTAATGGCAAGATAGGTTGTAGAGGGAAAAGATGACGTTGCAGGGGCTGTCCAGATCTCTGACAACTATCACATTGTTTGACAAACTGTGATACATCCCTGTACATAGTAGGCCACCAGAGACCACTTTGCAGAATTTTCCGGTGTGTTAAGTCTGCAGCAAAATGGCCACCGGAAGGAATTGAGTGAGCCAAATTAATGACTGAGTTAACTTCATGTGGTGGAATACAACGAAGTAAAACTCCAGTGTGATCTATATAGTATAATTCCCCAGCAATCAACCGAAATCGGCGATTGAAAACTGAAATTTTCCTACGTATTGCAGGGGAAGTCTGAGTAGGAAGGTATCCATCAGTGAGGAAGGTTAAGATCTGATCATAATATGTAGATGGCATAGGTGGGTCTGTAATTTCATCATTAGTTGGTTCAGAGACATAAATTGCCGGTGTTGTGTCATCTATACGGATCGGAGCTTCGCCGGAATCTAAGCGAGAGAGAAAATCTGCTAAGGCATGTGAACTTCCTGGCCGATGAATAACTTCGTAGTCAAACTCTTGTAAAAGTAGAACCCATCGAGCTAATCGACCACCTAGATGCTGTTGCCGAACTAGATAGACAAGTGCAACATGATCTACATGAAAAGTAAATCGACGGCCCAGCAAATGATGTCTGAATTTCTTGACAGAATATACTAGACCTAGACATTCTCTCTCTGTTACAGAGTAATTCTTTTCAGCAGGGGCTAATCTTCGACTTGCATAGTACATCAGTCTGAACCACTTATCGGTTTGTTGCATTAGAACGCTCCCTATTGCTATATCTAAAGCATCAACAAATACATGAAATGGGCGATCCCAGTCAGGAGGCTATAAGATTGGAACCTGTGTTAGTAATCCCTTTAGACGATCAAAAGCAGTTTGACAGTCCGCGGTCCAGTCAAATTGTCGAGGGGTCTTGGTTATCAATCGGTTCAGTGGTATTGCCAAATGAGCAAGCCACCACAAGTGCCGACCATGCCATCTTACTTGGCCTATGAAGCACATTACTTCCTTAGGTGTAGTGGGTACAGGTGCTTCTAACATAGCTGTGATTTTATCTGGATCCACTTGTATGCCCTGTGCAGATACAATGTGACCAAGTAGCTTTCCACATGAAACCGCAAACACAGATTTGTTTGGGTTCAAACAGAGTCTGTATTCTCTGCACTTTTCAAAGCAGCACCGTAAATGGAACATGTGTGCTATCATCTTACCGAAAATTGAAAAATCGTCAAGATATACTTGCATAAAAGAGGTAAGGTAAGGGGAAAATATTTCCTGCATACACCTTTGGAACGTACTTGGGGCATTCCTTAATCCAAACCACATAACAGTACATGCGAAAACACCCCAGTTGGTAATGAAGGCGGTCTTCGGTATATCCTGTTCAGCCATTCTAACTTGATTATACCCACTGTACACATCTAAGAATGAATACATTTCATGTCCTGCTACTTTATCAAGCATTGTGTCAAGAAAAGGGAGCGGAAATGGATCAGGCACTGTAGCTACGTTCAATTTCCGGTAATCTACACATATTCGTAACTGCTTATTCTTTTTAGGGACAATAACAATTGGTGAGATCCATTCAGCATGCTCTACTGGTACAATAAATCCGATTTTGAGTAGCCTATAAAGTTCTGCCTTTACCTGTGATGCATAGTTTGGATTCATCCGGTAGCTGGGTTGCTTAAGTGGTTTTGCTTTTGGCTTTAGCATGACCTTGTGTTGATAGATGCGCGGGTCCAAACCCTTCATATCTTTGTAATCCCATGCAAATACATCAGAAAATTCTCGAAGTAGTTGGATTAGATCTGCTTGAAATAATTCCGGTAAGTTCTCCTTTATCTTAACAGGTCGTGGATTTTCTTCATCACCTAAATTGTAAGTGGTCAGTTGATCTTCTAGAACATAAAATTGTCGAGGCTTCTCTGTATTCTCAGCTGGCTTAAAAAGTTGTTGTAGATCAGCGTCATCTATGGTAGCCTTATCTTCTTTCATATCCTTTTCTGTTACAGTCATCACCGTACAAACTGAAGGATTCCAATTATCTACAACAGATTGTAGATCAACAGTTCCTAGGGAGATCAAGTCAATGTTATTTTTCAGAAAGTCTTCTTCTTCATCATCTGACAACCCATCTAGCATATGGACTGGTTCCGCAAAATACGGTCTAGCATGCAACTCGCAAGGTTGTATAGCATCTAATTTTACAATGTATTTACGATTATTATCTTTGAAAGTGAGTTCCCGTGCAGACCAATCTTGTATCACCTTAGCGTGCTTTAGCCAAGGTCAGCCGAAAAGGAGATTATAATCAAGGGTGGATTCCGGTAATTCGAGTATGACAAAGGTCATTTTAAATGTTGTACCTTGTAAAGTTATTGGTACATTTCGTACAAGTCCTACGGGATGGACTCTTGACTGGTCGGCCATTCTCAAAAAAAATTGAACTGGTTCAATTTCGGTCCACCCTAACTTTTTACACAGTGCAGCAGTAGCAATGTTGACACCAGATCCTCCATCAATTAGTACCTGTGTGATTTTATGATTTTTATACCATACCGTAATTAAAGGAACTGAATGATCAACCGTAGAATCAGGTTCCGACTGCACTGTTGCTATTGTTGGAATGCAAGAAGGCACAGGACTGAACTGTTGTTGGAATTGTTGTCGAACTCCCGGTAGTAGTGCAAGTAATTGGCCCAGAGAAAGAGTGATGGATGCTTTAGATAAAATTTCCTAGGCCTTTTGTGATTGGATTATATTTTCCACAGATTCTGAAGATGATGCGCCTGCTGAAGATGATGTGCTTGCTGTTGAATTAGAATCCTGTTGTTGTGTTCCTTCCTTGGTTAACGGAGTCTGGGTCACCAGAATAGGATCTGGGAAGACTAGAGGTTCTGCGGTGGTCCATTGACTAGCTTTATCATACATCCTTTGTTGTTCGCGTATGTCTGGTTCAAATATTTCTGCTACTGGTTGCAGTTGTTTACCGGATCGGGTTTGAATTACTACAGCGTGCGTTTCTACTGGTGTGATTTGTACCATATTAGCCATTGGGTTTTGACGTTCTTTCTTCCTCTGATCATACTCAGTTGCATCCTTACAAAATCTTCTAATGTGACCAAATTCACCACAGAAATGACAGCGCGGTGGTGGCAAATTGGGATTTTTCGGTGCTGGTCCGGCCTGCCAGCGGTTTGCATTGTAGTTATTATTTCTCTATCCTCTGTAATTTCGATATCCTTGTTGCTGGTTGTTTCTCATTTGCAGAGGTACATAGTGATTGGCTGGCTGCCCTGGCTCTTGTATAATTGCATTGACAGTTGCTGTTCCCTGCACTTTGGCGTTATATGCACAGTTTTTGGTGGTGTGTCCGGTAGTGTTACAGATAGCACAAAACAACTGATTAAGTGCACAAGTGGCACTAGTATGGCCTGAATTCTTGCATGTAGTGCAGTACATCTGTCTGGTCGGGTCTTCGACGATATTTCTATTTGCTTTTAACCACTCAAGATCTTCTGTAAATCCTCCAACCTTGTTTTCTAGCTACAAAGCCATTGCAATCACTGCATCTAGCGTCATAGCTCCTACACAGCGTATGATCATAATCTGTTTAAGTTGTGGAGTCAAGCCATTGATAAACCATTGAGTAATAACGTCATTCGGTAGGTTGGCATGTGCTGGTGGTAACTGCCTCAAATGAGTCCTGAATAGAGTGGCGTATTCCTGTATTGTTTGATTTATCTTCTGTCTATTGTTTTGCATGTAGTCAAAAATTTCGGCTGGATTCTTCTTTAGCCTGAATCTCTGCTAAAAGGCATCCCTTACTGCTTCATAGGTGCCGAAATGGTTAATATCATATTCTGTAAGCCATCTAGCTACTTCGTTGACCAATGTCGATTGGAAAACAATAGCCTTATACGCCAGATCAGGTCGATGGTTGAGCACTGCGTAACTTATCTCAAATGTGCGTACATGAGCATCCGGGTCATCTCCTGGGAATCCACCAAATTTGGTGTACGTTACTCCAATTGGAGTCGGCCTTGGTGGGCATAGTTGTTGTTGTTGCTACTGTTGTTGTTGTTACCCGTTCATGGCTCTGATGGTTGTATTGTGACTATCTTCTGTATCCCGGGGCTAAATATCTCAAATATCGGAATCTGTATCGTTGGCTTGTGCACTTTCCGGTTCGATAATCTTGTTCAGTATGTTTCGAATCTGGGTTTCGAACAGGCTACCTTCCTTCTTGATGTCGAATGTAGGGAAACTTACTCCCAATAGTGGTGACTGGGCTGAAGATTCACCGAGGAATGGTAAACCGTCATCGGAGAACTGCGATCTTTCAGCAACTGTTACCGAAATATCACCGGAATGTGTCGAATCTTCGCCAAAACAAGGTGTTTTTTCTCCTTCACTAATTTCCTTGGCTAAAGTGTTTCTAGTCGTAAACAGATTTGAATCTTTACCCAATGTTGTTAAACTAACTTCAGGCTGCGCCCTGGTAGATTCTAGAGTTACTATATCTTCAACAGACTGTGCCAAAATAGTACTGGAATTTACCAGAGGTGTAGCATGTTCCACCGGAATATGACCGGAATCACTACTAATGTTCTTTACTTTCTTGACAACTGGGTTAGACCTAGTTGTACTTCTACCTCCTGGAGTCGTTCTTAGAAAATTAAGTACCTCAGGCTAGCGGTTCTTTGGATACGTTTCAACGGATTGAGTAACCAGCATGTATCATCTTTTGTCCTAATCGCGTACTATTACTGTCTATTAAAAATTTACAGTCACGTTTCTAGAATAGGTTTGCAACAATCTGATCTGTTGCCACCGCCCCATGGCCGGCGCCAGTGTTAAACGCCCTGTACTTAGTTCCCAAACTCACTGCTCACACCCAGCAATATACTAATGATGAGAGCTCTACCAAAAATCTACTGTACTTAGATATTACCGTTCACAGTCTTAGCTCAACCATGTGTACCGAATACGCTAAGATGCTATGTTGCATCTGCACATCACTTACTGAACATATCAGAACAAGAGTATTCGTTCAGCCTTCACAGAATGGATACCACACTCCGTCCAATATCCGAAGACACAGAAAATCCCAGTGTTTAGATACACCATACTGAAGATTCAGTACACAATCCAGGGAATCTTTACTGTAGCTTAAACTTTGACATATGGAACCTGAACCTAGATACTACAGACAATTAAGATAACCCAAATACCAGAAGAGTTACCACGTCTGCATAGACTTTGCCACAATTGTAGAACATTTCAAGAAAAGAAACAAACCGATGCGCGAACTAGCTGAGTCTCACAATCGCCATGGATACCATCAGACAACCGATAAGCCGAAACATAGATACACACAGAATATTCAGAAAGTCGCCCATATACTCTGGATTACTCAACTCAACACACAGTAACGCTACATACCAATCACTCAGACAGACAGTCTGGTGATCTCTCGAACGTCTATGAAGTTAACAAACAGAACAGATGTCGATGGCAGACAAGACAAGAGACGAACATGAAACTCAGAATACTGGAGATTATGCAAACGACACTACAGTAACGCCCCACTCAGTCACCCAGACAGACAGTCTGGTGATCCATCATGGAACCATTACTGGCGCGTCTTTCTTTGATTTATATAACTTTTTACAAACTGTTTGTAACAACTTTTCACTCGTGCAAACAGGATTCAGTTATACATTTCCAATCCGGCGGTCGCTAACATATTTTTATTTTGAATTTTTTGTTTTACATCAAATATATAAAAATAGGATTAGGGTTTTAGGGTTAAATATTTAAGATTAGGGTTTTAGGGTTTTAAATAGGATTAGGGTTTTAGGGTTAAATATTTAAGATTAGGGTTTTAGGGTTTTAGGTCTAGATATTTAAGATTAGGGTTTTAGGGTTTAGTATTTCAGATTTAAGTCTAAGTCTTTCTGATTAGGGTTTAGGATTTTAATACGTAGATAACATATATACACAAACACACATATACATATGATACATACATACATGTAGATACACATGCATACAAAAATATACATATTTTAGATTTAAATCTTTAAGATTAGGGTTTTAGGGTTATAACACCTACATAACATATATGCACACATACACATACACATGTAATACATATATACATGTATATACACATGTATACATAAATATACATATTTTAGGTCTAGATATTTAAGATTAGAGTTTTAGGGTTTAGTATTTCATATTTAAGTTTAAGTCTTTCTGATTAGGGTTTTAGGATTTTAATACGTAGATAACATATATACACAAGCACACATATACATATAATACATACATACATGTAGATACACATGCATACAAAAATATACATATTTTAGATTTAAATATTTAAGATTAGGGTTTTAGGGTTATAACACCTACATAAGATATATGCATACATACACATGCACATGTAATACATATATACATGTATATACACATGTATACAGAAATATACATATTTTAGGTCTACATATTTAAGATTAGGGTTTTAGGGTTTAGTATTTCAGATTTAAGTCTAAGTCTTTTTTATTAGGGTTTTAGGATTTTAATACGTAGATTACATATATACACAAACACACATATACATATAATACATACATACATACATGTAGATACACATGCATACAAAAATATACATATTTTAGATTTAAATCTTTAAGATTAGGGTTTTAGGTTTATAACACCTACAGAAGATATATGCACACATACACATGCACATGTAATACATATATACATGTATATACACATGTATACAAAAATATACATATTTTAGGTCTACATATTTAAGATTAGGGTTTTAGGGTTTAGTATTTCTAGGGATTATTGATTCTTCATTCCTCACTATTATCGTGGGTGCTCTCATATTAATAGACTTTGCTTCCCAGGGTCCTGTGAACTGAGGTAATTCTTGTAAAGAATTAGATTCAAATCCTGTGTGTTCACTCAGTTGTTCTTCCTCTACACCATCGTAAATAGAGGGAATGTCTTGGGGAAATTGTTCCTGCAAGTCATCTATTTCTTAAATAGGAGGATGGGTTCCTTGTTCCTTTCTCCATTTCTCTTCTTGGATCTCTCTCAAAAATTCATGTGAGTACCTATGTATGGAAGACAGGTTGTCTTGACTTTCTGGGTTGGGTACTTGAGACAGGGATGGTGCATTCCTTTCCTGTGTCTCTGGGACAATAGGGTTCCTGGGCTGATCCTTTTTCTCTTTGCTTTCAATCAAATATTCTAGCCTCTCCATTAGTCCTTGAAAGTGTAATTCCGGTTTTGCCATGTTATTCCAATTAAGATATCTAGAGGCTTCGAACAAAGCTTGTGCTAGTTCTACCATCTCCATGCAAAGTTTAGTTCTCTCAATTTCTAGATCAGCTCGAGGGTAGTTTTTGCTCATTTCAGCTACCTGAGGTCCCTCTTTTAATCTAGCCTGATATGCACGAAACATCATGTCTAGATTTTCTGGTATGGGTTCCGCTAAAACTGATCCTGATTTCTGAGCTGGATTCTCTTGATTCAAGTCCTGTGAAGTCAATTCTAGGATTTTGGCTCTAGATTCCTTCAAACTTCCTTCCAACTCAGTTATCTTTTTACTCCATTTTCTCTTTATCCTTTCTCTAGAATCTCTCCAAGATTTTGTCTTTTTGCTACTAGATTCTGCAACTTCACTATTTCCGGCTACTTTCTCTTGATTAAGCTGTTGGTTCTGTAAGAGTGCCTGGGCTCTTGTTATAGCTTGGATAGGCACGTAAGTAGGGTTGGATCCATCTGCATGATTTACAATACCTATCACGTTGATCTGTGTCACATTCGAAGCGTTAACTGGATTTTTAGGACAATCTTTGATTATGTGCTCTTTGCCACAGTCAGCACAAAAGCCTTGGATGTTATAGTACTGTGATTGTCCTTCTATCGGGGGATGTGGACAATCCTTTATGAAATGATCTCCTTGGCACCTAAAGCATGGTCCTCTAGGGCCCTGTGGTCTCTGTTGTCTTAATTGGGGCCGTGGATTTGGGTTTGTGTACATCACATTAACATAGTCTGGCTCCCAACTAGGTTCCACTAGTGGACTATCATAATGATATGTTTCTACGTGTTCTGGTGACTCTGTGTAATATGCGGGTGGACTATCTACATGAGTGGAGTCAAAACTGTTCGAATTCGGGTCACCCTCTGTGATCAAAGGTGAAGAAGGCACTAAGGCCCTACTTAGGTTCTCTTCTACAGCAGCGTATTTGAGTGAGATGACATTTGCTGGTGGGGGTGGCTGCTGAGCTAAGACAGGTTGAGGTCTCTGTTGAGCCTGGTATGGGTAGTTTTGAGGAGGCCTATAGTAATAAGGCTGAGCATTGTATTGGCCTTGATACCTACTTGGCTGTGCGTATGCTTGCAGGTAGTTCTGTCTCACGGTTTGTTTGTTGTACGGGCAGTCCTGAGCCGTATGATTCGTGTATCTTCTCTCAATTGTATAGTATTGGCCACTAGGGTTGGCTTGTGGTTGTGGTGCATTGGGACACACATTTGCCATATGGTCACCACCACAGGTGTAACAACGCTTGTTCATTAGCACCCTACGTTTACTAGAAACTCCTAGTTTCTGGGCCACTTTTTCTGCAAGGTCTTCTATTGAGCTAGACAATTTTGTGGATGCTAGAGATGAACAGTCTGAGTCCTTATAGACCTTTGAGAGTTCCAACTCGTCTCCTAAGTTGTCCTCAATGTCTATACAAATTCTTACACATTGCTCTAGCGTTCTGGGTTCTTTTAGGTACACATAGGAGCGTAGTTTAGAGCTCAACAAGAATCTAAAAACAATGACACTTGCTTGGCTTGTGAGGGTAGCTCTTGCATTGGACATCGTTCAACATATTGTCTTAACCTACGTCCTGCCAGTCTTACTGTTTCTTGAGGGGTCTGTTTAAAGCTATGAATCAACGAAGACGTGTCATGTCTAATCCCACTTTTAGAGAATTCAGTGATAAATGACTCTAAAAAGTGATGGATGTCTCTAAATTGCCTTTGTTGCAATGGTTGGAACCAAGTTAAAGCGGTGTTCTTTAACGTTAGTCCAAATGCGTTGTATTGCGTGAACATGTCTTCGACTTGTTCTGCTCTTAGTACTTGCTTGAATTCTGCGACATGGTCATAGGGATCTCCTGTCCCATCAAAATAATTCTTCATGGATTTCACTAACTGTGTGGGTCTCAATATTCTTGCGTGTTCGCGTGGTCTAGGTAGAGGAAAATCATCTCTACCACCTAGTACTCCATGATCTCTTTGTCTATCCGCTCTATTAGTGTCCGTGGTTGTTCTATCTCTCCCCATGGGATGAGTGAAGCTTACTTCGGGTCTCTCTTTATTTCTTTCTCTTTGATTTCCATGGGCTGATGATGTTCCTGCCCCTTGTTGGCTTGTATTCATGTTTGTTCTAGATAGAGGGAATACCAATTCACCTCTCCATGTGTATGTGTTTTTAGCACGGTCAGGCACCACAAAGACTCTTTCTGAAGTCTCATCCAGATATACAACCTTTCCAGGTGTATCCGGGTCCTTGAACTCGTATATAGTGATGATACCTACCTCACTAAGTAGTTCTGTCTTGTATCTCCAAAAGGCTTCATCAGTTTCTTTATTTACAAACAACTCTATGCTTCTGTTATCCTGAGGGATCCATTCCGGGATTAGTACTCGTGTCAGTACAGATTTCCCTCTAGGTGTTCTAGGCTCTTCTAATGGTTCTTTTCCTTGAGATTTTGCTTCCGTCTCTGGTTGAATCACGCCAAACTCGTTGGTATTGTTTGGCTACGTACTTAAGATGTACATCGTTCCTTCCTTGTCTATGTATGCGTCTCTCTCGAATTTCACCACTGGATGTTCCAATCCAATGGGTTGATCGGGGTTGTGCATTTGCACCACTTGCCTTCGCAAACCATCCTCATAGATGCGAGCACCTAAGCGGTTGGTTCGGAGAAACTCTAGTTGCGTTCTATAGGGTCCTTCTGGTCTTTCTAAGTATGCTACATTTGACCCTCCTTCTGGTCTTTCTGTGCTAAATGCCATTTCTGATTCGCTAGTATCTGAGCTCTCGTAGGGATAACTAGTGTTCAATTACTGAGCCCACGATCGTGCAGTAGTTCTTACACTTGCCTCTGATGATCTAAGGCTTCGCCGGTCTGACTTACCTATATGTTTGCCCGATCTAAGGTTCATTAATTTTGTTCCTTGCACACTCAGTACACGCTCAGATCGTCAAAGATTCTTTGTTATTACTTTCTTGATTCTTTTTAGATTTCTTTAGATTCTTGTCTTAATGTATGCGTCAAGAATTCGACTTTCCGTGGTACTTTGAGTTCTCGTTCCGTCAGACTTATGTTCTTTCCTTTAGGTTTTCATGTCACACACCTTTACTTTAGTCTTGAACTTGATAAATTTAACTCTCTTGAACTTGAGGCGTTCCTATCGTCTTTAATCCACAAAAGCTACCGTTTATCCTAGGGTAAGAATTGACTGAGGGGGTTGAATAATCTTCCAACCTCGAGTCAGCTTTTCTGGTTGCTCTGATGCCCAAGAAGCCGCGCTTCCCAAGCTTTATGCCCTTCACTGCCTTGCCTTGGTTGCCTTCGATTGCCCTTGCTAGACCTGGAAAAATTCAATATTAGACCAATTCACAGCTGGATGATCAAGCACTTGAGTATATACACCTTTTAAGTCCCTTCCCTTTTGCCCAACTTTTCAATGTTTGCCCCCTGGCTTTCTAGTCCCAAACTAGGTCAAACTCAAAATAGCTTATCTAAAAATAGATGTATCCTTTAAGAAAAAAACAGTTGAGGTCACGTAGTACTCGTCAAGAGCTTTCTAATGAGCTATTAAGCTCAAAAAACGGACTTCGGATGAAAAAGTTATGACCGTTCAGGCCCTGGGGGGTAAAAACTGACAAACAGGTTTTTCTCCAAATATGAGCTAAGGGGTCTCCTATGAGTATAATCTCCCAAAAATTTCCCAAAAATAGCCCCAAAATTGGCCAAAAAATGAAACCCTAAATTTTGCGATGGGGGTGCACAATTGCGATGGTGTGAGACAATCGCGATGGTCTGGGACCGTCGCGATGGCGTGAGGGTGGACAATCGCGATGGTGTGAAAGTGGACAATCACTATGGCGTGAACCAATCGCGATGGTCCAAAATTTCGGGTTGTCACGATGGTGCAAGGGTGCGAGCCGTCGCGATGGTTCAACTTGCCACGTGGCACCGTCGGCGCGATGGCGTGAGCCAATCGCGATGGTGTGGGGTCAACCGAACAGTCGCGATGGTCCAAATGAACCGTCGCGATGGCGTGAGACCGTCGCGATGGTCCGGCCGAGCCGTCGCGACGGCGTGAGCCAATCGCGATGGTGTGACACAATCGCGATGGTCTGAGACCGTCGCGATGGTCCACCAAAATATGATTTTTCCAAATGCAAGTGTGGATTCCTAGAGGCGCTGGTGTCGCCTACACGCTGGTGTGGTCGCCTTCTTCAAATTCCGAACTTTGCAGACCATCGCGATGGTCTGACACAGTCGGAAATTTCTGACAGAAACTGAAGTTTTTACCTTTTCCAAGCTTTCCTGATGCACTGGAGCTCTGTACCTGCAAGAAAACTCAAGAAAACAAAAGTACACACAAGCACAAAAGCTCTCTCTCACTCTCTCGCATGCACAAATGAGGGGAAATGAGGAGAATGGGTGGATATGGTGAATTTTCTGATTTTTTTGGAGATGAAGATGATGATGCGGTGATGAAGATGGAGTGTGGGGGAGGTGAAAAACACTAAAAACTAAGTAAAAACAACAACAAAAACTGAAATTTTTACCTTCCAATGCCACTTCTTGCTATACTCTTACCATCACACATTCGTCCTAGACTCGATTCCCGGCAACGGCGCCAAATTTGGTGTTGCTTTAGCACAATGGTAAGTACCACGTTAAGAAGCTTCACCTCCTTAATGTCAATCCGCGGAAGAGATAGGAGTGATATGAAGATCGTGAATGTGAGATGATGTGAGAGTGAAGGTGAGAAGCACCAAGATGCACACACACATACACACACACAATGAAGAGACAAGCAAGACACAATGGAAGGTGGGAATTTAGCTCTATTACTCAAGAACACTCTTACAAGCTCAAAAATAGCTCTAAGCTCACACTAGCTAACACTAACCACCACTAACCAACCTCAAAAATGAGCTCTCTAGCTCTTTTTATAGTTTCTAGACTAGTTTTGACCGGTTTCACATCTAGTGACCGGCATAGTTAAAAATTAGGTCCTAGATGCTATTTGGAAGGGTAAACGATGTCTAAAAATAACAAAAATTGATATGCTTGTTCTACCTAAGCTCCTCAAGCTCGAGGACTCCTCGGCTTGCACAAAATGGAGCTATGGATTACAAAATGGGGTTTTCTATGTTACATATGTTACAATAGTGATGAAAATCACTGTTGGAGGTTTTTGAAAAGTATTTTAAAACATAAGTCTTTGAAAAAAGATTTGACTGGCTTCCTGCTCCGTCGTTACATGCTTCCGCGTCGTCTGTGCCTCTGGCTGCTTCCAACACAATGCTTGAGTCCTAGGCAATGCATAAACATGCTCATCTGTGAGACAACAAACTGAATATATGGGTGAGTAATGCATAAGTAAATCAAGCATCCAACAGCCTGCTCATATAGAACAACATCAAATGCATCTCTAGTATCATGAAGACTCAGTCGTAAACCTGTCTCCATAAGAGTGGCAATAGGTTTACAGTCTTCAAGGCCAAAACGATGCAATAATGTGTCAATATCTTTTGTTTGACACAAATCCATTCCACCATCAACTTGCATGAACTGAATGCCCAAATAGCGATGCAAATGACCCAAATCAGACATCTCAAATGAGGCATGCAAATCAGCCTTAAAATCATCAATATGCTTCTCAATAGGACCAGTGAGCAGCATGTCATCAACATAGACAACAATGATCACAAGCACATCATTACCACACTTAACATATAAGGTGCTCTCAGTTGGACTATTCTCAAAACCATGTGCAATCAGATATGCATGTATCTTCTCATACCAAGCATCCCAACAAATTTGCTCTACAATAGGTGCAACAGAAACTGCAACACGAACAGGAATATGCAAAATATCATCATTTTCCACACCTTCTGCATCAGCTTCAGTACCTGCAATTGTAACAGTTGCAGGTGTGATAGGACGTTTTTCAACACCCTGCATAATGTTCCATAGTCCTTTAAGCCCACAATGGGTAGTTGGTACCATCCAACTTATCCTCAATAGCCAACATACAAAATACATCACTGCTTTCAGCCATGGTCGGTGACTAAAATACCTTGATGCAAAAAATTGACTATATCTCAAAAAGTTGAACAAAACTGTCTACACGAATTCTAATAAACCTGTAGCAAACTTCGAGATGCTTATATTGGTGAACCAAAATCGGTATATATCTTTGGCACAAAAAGACGAAATAGCCTACACAAGCACTACGATAGTACGTTCGAAGGTCGAAATGAGCTCAGATCGTGATTTTGGCACCACAAAGCGAAGATGTTTTGATCTTGAAAACATGCTGAGTATGCTCATCAAAGCCCATGCGATTCTGATACTGCAATTGGAGAGGTGTCGATGATGCCCTAGATGAAGCGGCGGCCTGCTCTGATACCAAATGTTGGAGTTAGACGTGTGCGGAAGCACATGAACAACACAAGGAAGAAGAAGAAGCTTGGAGCACAACACACAATACTGAATGTATTACTAGAGAATGTACAAAGATAAGTAGCCCATTAGGGCAATAAGTGTATATACAAGCCGGGGGGAAAAAACCTCCTAAAGAGGGAAAAAAGTACCCCGGTAGTCCTAGAGTGTTCACACACATCACTACCTAAATATATCAACAATTTATGCATCTTGGAGTCATTGAAAATATCATTACTTCTAATCGTTGATCATGTTTCACGATCCCATAAGCGATATCCAAATTGACCTTGTTGACCATATCCAAGAAAAATGCATTTCTTTGATGTATGGTCCAACTTTTGTCTAAGATTCTTGGGTATATGACATGTGCTTCACACATGAAAAACTCAAAGATGATCATAATATGGTGGCTTCCTTGTCCATAACTCTATTGATATATTTCGGTGATGATGTGTGTGAGCATACTTAGGACCATCAGGGCACTTTTTCCCCTCTTTAGGAGGTTTTTTTCCCTGAGCTTGTATATATGCATATAATCCTAATGGGTTACTTATCTATGTATATTCATTTGGTGTTTCATTCAGTATTGTGTTGTGCTCCAAGCTTGTTCTTCTTCCTTGTGTTGTTTTACAAACCTCAAACTCCAACAATTGGTATCAAAGTAGGTCATCACTTCATGTAGGGCATCGTTGAAAACCCTCTAGTCATTGTCTTAGAATCACACAAGGATTGGTGAACATAGTCAGAGTGATTAGGAGTTCAAAATAGTTTTGCAGTGTGGCATCAATTTTTTTATTTGAGCTTGTTTCGATCTCCAAGTGCATTATCATAGCGCTTGTGCAAGCAATTTCATGCCAAACAAATACACAGCTTTTGGTTGCCAATACAAGTGCCTCAAAATCTGCTACAGGTTTAGCAAAGCTTGACAGGGTAATTTTATTCAACTTTTCGAGATGCAATCATCTTTTTGCATCACTATATTTTGTTCAATGGCCACGACTGAAAGCAATGATGTGTTTCACATGTTGGCTATTGAGCATAGATCGTGTGGTATTAATTACGTGTTATGGACATATATGATGCATCATGTATTGGTAGCAAAAGGGTTGTGGAATACTATACAGTGTATTGAAAATTTCCCTACTACATCTGCAAATACAATTATTGAAGGTGATGTAGATGGCATTGAAGATGATGATCTTCATATTCCTATTCTTGTTGTGGTTCTTGTTGCACTGACCATAGAGTAACTTCATTGGGATGGAAGAGATGCTCAAGAATATGCATCGATAGCTTTGTGTATCAAAAATGCCATTGTCCCTCACTTTCACTCTTGGAAAATAGCAAAGGATACTTGGAATACATTTACCACTTTATACCAAGCAAGAAATGAGGCTCATGTTGCTTACCTCCAAAAACACTTGGAGAGTGAGCATATGAATGAAGGAGATTCTATGGATAGTTTTTTGACAAAGATCAAAGATTTAAAGCAGCAGCTTAACTTTTTTTATGAAGTCTTGCTAGACAATTCACTTGTGTAGACTGTTCTGAATGGTCTTCCATATTCATATGAGTGTTTTGCTTCTACTCTCGATTGATGATGATGAAAGGCAATTCAAATTCCTTAACATTCGAGGAGTTAGTCTTTCTTTTATAGAAGGAATATCTATCTAGGTAGAATAGGTCCATCATGCATGTCGCAGATCAAGCTTTCCTAGCTAGTTAGGGGCAAAGGTAAATGGAGCTCAACTACTATTAAGCAAAAAATTGCTAATGTTGCACAATCAAAGAAGGAAGACAAAGATGAGAAAAAACAAAAAAGCAAAAACAGTTTTTGGAACACTATAAAGGAAATGATCATGTCTTAAAGAGTTGTCCAAAATTGGTTACAAAAGAGGCAAAGAAGAAAGAGGTTGAAATGGTTGTTGCAAAGGCCTCTAAACCTAAAACAAAGTGTGATAATCTTGTTTAGAATGAAGAATGGGCATTTACTATGGTATGCAACTATGAACCATCTTCTCATAAGCAATAATGTATGTAGTAGACTCGGATGTTTGGTACTTTGATAGTGGGGCAACCAAACATATTATCTTGCAGTGCAGTTTCTTCAGTTCACTTGAGCTTGTCCCTACAGGGAATATTGTCAGATGCACTAACAAATCCTCTTATCCTGTAATGTGAGACCTATAGAAATATTAAATGGTGTCCTCTCTACCCAAACTTGAGGCACCTTGTGAACATGTTTGTGAAGGTTGTATTTTGGAAAAAATGTAGCGTTCCTCCTTCCCAAAAGATGGTTCAGTTTGAGCTACTCTGAAATCAAAGGTTGTTCACAATGATGTCTGTGGTCCTATAGAGACACCTTCTTTTGGGAACTACCTTTACTTTTTGACTTTTATTGATGATTTCTCTAGGCATGCATGGGTTATCTATTGAAAGCAAAGTCCGAAGTGTTTATGTGCTTCAAACAAATTCTAGTTTTGGCTAAAAATATGTGAGCATGTAAAATGGGCATCCTCCATTCAAATCGAGGGGGGAATACATGTATTCTTATTTTAGTGCATTTTTGGTTGAACATAGGATGAAGCATCAATGTATAGTGCTGTATACACCTCAACAAAATGGACTTGCTAAAAGAAAGAACAGGTCACTCATGGAGATTATGATGTGTATGGTCAAAGTCAGGCTTTACCACATAACTTTTGGCTTGAGGCTATTATATGTGCAACATATGTACTTAATAGGTGTCCCACTAAAGTATTGCAGTCGATCACTCCATATGAGGCTTGGCATGGTTGCAAGACATGTGTTGCTCATCGGAGTGTCTTTGGTTGTTTGGCATATGCATTAGTGCCTGAACAACAATGCCAGAAATTGGATGATAACGCAGTGAAATGTATTTTTGTTGGGTATAGTTCTGAAAGCAGAGGCTATCATTTGTATCGTCCACACACTAAACACATTTTGGTTAGTTGTGATGTTGTTTTTGTGGAAGATGCAATTCAACAATTACTCTCATGTACCAAGGAGACTTAAGTTAGCTCTAGAGATGTGTATGATATTTTGCTTCCTCTTTTTACATGTGGAAAGTCAAGTGCTAATTCAAGTGAGGTAATTTCTCAACCTTTACAAGTTTTAGGTGATGATGCAGATTATTCCATATCTCATGAAGATTTACATGATGCACTTGTTCATGAGAGGGCTAATACAGAGGAGGTAGAAACTATGCCTAAATGGCTGGTGCATACTTTGAGAGATAGAAAATTAAATATAGCTATGCCATATCATACTCATTGAGGCTCTCATAGTGCTTCTTTTACATCAGATTGCTATTCAATCGTTGCCTCTAGTCTTTGCAATGAGAATAGCAAGGACCTATCTCATCAAAAGCCTCAGAAAATGGCAAAAGTAAAAACTCTCTCTATGCCTTCTCTTGGCATACCGTGTGATAGGCTAAAGAATTCAGAAGTCATGGGCTAGAATCTCTATAGTGATTGTCTTCTCTTTCTCTAACTTGGTCTTACATAATCACTAATGACTTACAAGATTGCTGTCAATGCTTCCAAAGAGCATATTCTACCTTCGTGTACCTTTGTGAGATAGTTTGCAAGTAGCTTTTCACCTCTTCGCAAGCAACATTCCAAATTATCTCCTCTTTGTCGCATCCTACATCATTCCATATGTCTAGGAGATGGGATATTACATCAGTCCCATGCTTGAAACTTCGAATGCAAAGAGGCTAATTGTTGACATGTTGGCAATGGAGGTGGAGCAAGATCTATACTCAGATGCCTCTTATATGCAATGAAAGATCAAGAAGTGATGTATGCATTGACAATTGCCAAAATAATTGAAAGAATCTTGATTTATCGAAATAGGATTGGTTATTTAAGCATCATAGATGAAGACTGTTGTCAGGATCTTGCTCACGCGCATACAGAGATTACGAACGTAGAAAAACCATAGAGAATAGACGCAAGAAGAGACGAGACAGAACGCAGTATTGGGTGCAATCTCCCCCCATGCACTCCGTTTCGACAGTCCACAGAGTGCATGTATTTATAGGACTTTTTGATTACGTCAAAAAGAGTGGTTACATGAGAGCAGCTTCGAAAAGTAGGCGTGAAACTAAAAGTTGGTAACTTTTACAGAAAGCCATTGCTTTCAATAACAGAAACTGCGGTCTACAACGACCCTTATTCTAACCATTACTTTTCTAACTGTTTCTAACAATAGAACCTTCTACGCAAGTTTATTTACAACATAAATAATAATTATTGGATTATTGATATCCGCCCTTTCATGCCTTGCATGCTCCTCATGAACCTTGAGTTGCTATATCAGAAACATCAGAAACACATTAATACATTAATACATTAATACATTAATACATTAATAATATAACACTTTAATAATAACAATGCATTGTTCAACATATTCCATGTTATTGTTACAATCCAACAATGCATTGGCCAACATATTCCATGTTACAATCCAGCAATGCATTGGCCAACATATTCCATGTTACTATTACAATCCAACAATGCATTGGCCAACATATTCCATGTTACAATCCAACAATGCATTGGCCAACATATTCCATGTTACTATTGCAATCCAACAATGCATTGGCCAACATATTCCATGTTACAATCCAACAATGCATTGTTCAACATATTCAAGATGAAGCAACAGGTGGAGTTGAGTAATTGGATTGTGGAGGACGAGGAAAACTAGGGTAAGATGGGGCATTAAAAGTACGCTTCATAGGAAATGTAGGTTTAACATAAAGTGGTCGTTGGCGTAGTTGTTGGAGACGAATTGACTTAGTTATGGACTGGAATTCTTTTTCTGCATCATAGGTGAAAGATATAGCCTCACTGAGGTTTGTAGGCCGTAGGGTGCGAAGCTTAGCTTGGATTCCCACTTCCAAACCATCTTTGTATTTTTGCTGCAAGATATCCTCTAGTACTTCTTCAAGCATTCAAACAAGTAGTAAATTTTGCCAGAACCGCTCAGTGTAAGTAGTAACCGTATCACCCTCCTTCCATGTAAGGGTCGTCCATGCACGTCGAACATGCAAATGGTATTGAGGAGGAAGAAAAGAATCCTTCACTTTCTCTTGGAAAGCCTTCCACGTTGTTGGACGCTCAGTACTGCACCGCAAGACATTCCACCAAAGTTGAGCTTTACCTACTAAATAGTTAGTGGCAAATTTAACTTTTTCACTTTCAGCATACGTCTCGTCAGTATAAAAATCATCAAACTCTGACAACCAGGAAAGGACTAAAGGCCCATCCTTTCGGCCATCAAATCATAGAAACTGGTAGCTTCTAGTACCAATCTTCGAATGAGTAACATCAAATTGGGCAGAAACAATAGCTTTAACAACTCTCGTAAGGTTGTCCTCCTCAGTTTGTATCTGCTGGAGCACTTCATCACGTTCTCGGATCTCATTCTGAGCTCCTCGAAGCTCATGCCTCAAAAGCTCTAGTTGTTGTTCAAGTGTTGCCTCAGGTAGAGGTGAACTACTATAATCCTCCATGGTGCTCTTGGACCCTTAAGCTAGTGCTTTCCTCTCAGGATGTACCCTCAAGAAATGTACCTTAGTAGTGTGTACCCCATCTGGATGTACCCTGATGTACCCTAACACGATGTACCCTATCTGGATGTACCCTAGTGTACCCTGAGAAGTGTACCCTCAGAGTGTACCCTGAAAATATGTACTCTGAGACGCGCCGTGTCGCGTCACACCGTGCCGCCTTGAAAACTGCAAGTTATGTTAAATATAAGAGGAAAGAACTTGAGTGACAACTCCAAGAAATGGGGGAGTGGTTAAAGTACTTCCCTTGAAAGTAGGAGGTTGTGGGTTCAAATCCTCCTACCTTAGGGAATCTAAACCTCTCTATTGCCACTCAAAATTAAAATTGCCTCGTGCATAGCCAACGGTCGCCAAGGGAGCCTTGGGTGCCAATGTTGCCAATGTATTGCCTAAGTTATTGCCTAAGTTCTTTGCCTTAGTCGACGCCTTGGAGTAAGCCGAAGGAGTAAACGTAGGTGAAAATGTAGGTGATGGTTCTAGAACTGGAACAAAAACAAAAACAGAAATCAAAGACGAAGACGAAGATGGAGATGGAATTGGAAGTTTCTGGTTCTAGAACTGGAACAGAAACAGGAACAGAAATCAAAGACAAAGACGAAGACAAAGATGGAGATGGAATCGGAATCAGAATCGCGAACAGAGAATAGAACCCTCTGTATTGACGCGTGTAGAGCTCTGATACCACTGTTTTCAGGATCTTGCTCACGTGCATACAGAGATTACGAACGTAGAAAAAACACAGAGAATAGACGCAAGAAGAGATGAGACAGAACGCAGTATTGGGTGCAATCTCCCCCCATACACTCCGTTTCGATAGTCCACAGAATGCATGTATTTATAGGACTTTTTGATTATGTCGAAAAGAGTGGTTACATGAGAGCGGCTTCAAAAAGCAGGCGTGAAACTAAAAGTTGGTAACTTTTACAGAAATCCATTGCTTTCAATAACAGAAACTGCGGTCTACAACGACCCTTATTCTAACCATTACTTTTCTAACTGTTTCTAACAATAGAACCTTCTATGCAAGTTTATTTACAAGATAAATAATAACTATCGGATTATTGATATCCGCCCTTTCACGCCTTGCACGCTCCTCACGAACCTTGAGCTGCTATATCAGAAACATCAGAAACACATTAATACATTAATAATATAACACTTTAACAATAACAATGCATTGTTCAACATATTCCATGTTACTGTTACAATCCAACAATGCATTGGCCAACATATTCCATGTTACAATCCAACAATGCATTGGCCATCATATTCCATGTTACTATTACAATCCAACAATGCATTGGCCAACATATTCCATGTTACAATCCAGCAATGCATTGGCCAACATATTCCATGTTACTATTACAATCCAACAATGCATTGGCCAACATATTCCATGTTACAATCCAACAATGCATTGTTCAACATATTCCATAAGTTATAACAAAGACCTTTGTGGTGCCAAAGTGATGCATCTCAAAGTTTTGGCAATTGTGATACATTTTTTTGTAGTAAGTGAATGATGGTCATGAGTTTGACATTGGTAGGGACAAGGTTAGTTAAGCTTCTCATTCTTTAGTTTGTTGTGTCTCAGTCATACTTTAATGAGACACTTCTTTAAATTGATGCACTAGACTATAGAAGGTCAACTTCCTCATAGCCCTAAACATTTTTCCATGCTCACATCCTCATTATTCATGTCTGCCACATCCTTGCTCTAGGAAATGGTGCAACTTCAACAACATGACTATGATCCCCATTAACAAATGTTTTTTCTATGGCACTTCCATATTTTTTTATCATCTAAGATGTAAAAAGAAGATCTAGTCATCTTGCACTTGAATCCATGCAATGGAGTGTGCTTCTGATGTTGTGCATCCACCTTAAAAGAGATGATGATGTTGTGCATCCACCTTAAAAGAGATCAGATAGAGGGGAACTAAATATGATAGTAGTGGATTTGTCTTCTTCTTCTTCTTCTTCTTCTCTCTCTCTCTCTCTCTCGTGGGAGTAAATCTCTTGCTTTTGACATGTTCTAGGTGACCAAACCATGGTTACAAAAACGTCAATCCTCTTCCATGCAATGAGCTCTCAAGTGCACATGTAGGAAATTCTTTAATGCTCCATAATTCATCTTCTTTGAAGATACTTGCTAGAACCACAACACACATCAACTCTTTTCACCATCATTTGTAGATGTTGTTACCTTTTTCCACTTTAGGTTAGTTTAGATTGATCTTTTCCTACTCATAAGCACTCATGAATATTGGTGTGAGAGTGCCACACCTTTTTTCTCTTTATTAGAATCAATCTCTGTTGAGCACAATAATCCCACATAGAAGAAAAAGTGGTCCAAGTGTATATAAGGAGGTCACTAGTCATTGTAAAGGAGGTCCATTTTTGCTCATAAGAAGATGCTGCTCTTTTGGAGAGCATGTGCTTGTGTCTTTTGCGTCTCATGGATTCACTTCTTCTTCCTTGTCTATCTAAGCTTGTGAACTCCTTCAATTGTGGCTTGCATGTCTACGCATGTGGTTGATGTTGAGTGTGCGTGCTTGTTGAGTGCTTTCCTTCAATCTTGCATGTGGATTCCTACCATGCTTGTTGTTGAAGATCCATTACAGATGCGTAGGTTCTGCCCACATTTGGTTCCTACAAGATACTCAACGGATTGATAATTTAAGTATGTGTGATGCCACAACATCTACAATCGTATGTTTGAAACTTGTGAAGGCTCATTTGTAATCAATGCATTTACTACTAAAACATATAAGCAATGAAGAATCGAAGAAAGAATGAGAAGGCTCTCTTAATGAGATCAAGGAGGAACATGTCTATCATCAATAGTGAAGATGTAAAGTCATCCATGTCATCTAGAAAATGACGTTGTTGAAGTATATGCACAGGGAAGTTTGATATGCCAAGTTTGGCAACCTTCACCTTGACAGAGGCTTCAATACATTGG
The DNA here is from genome assembly GCA_020310875.1 of Ceratopteris richardii. Classification (NCBI taxonomy): domain Eukaryota; kingdom Viridiplantae; phylum Streptophyta; class Polypodiopsida; order Polypodiales; family Pteridaceae; genus Ceratopteris; species Ceratopteris richardii. The sequence goes on from CM035420.1 coordinate 95,938,657, forward strand.
CATAGTACTCTATCACAATATCATTATAGATGTGATATATTGCATATGAACTATCCATCAAATCAAGTCCATAAAGCACTATTATTCCAAGGTGTAGTGCTAAAAAGCACTTTATTGTATAAGATAAAAATATATAAGATACAAATGTGATAAGATAAGATGGAGCATTCACAAATATAGAATATGATGTAGGCGAGAGAGGTAGGGAAGAGAAAAATTATTATTACCATATAAATGACAAAAGGAAAGAAAATCATAAAGCTATGCTTAGATACCATGTTGAGAAGCATGGCCGAAGGCAACTAACATGAATAGGAAATTATGATGGATTAAAATAGACTAGAAGCAACATCATGATTAAATGAGGTAGAAATGAACTTAAATATGAAATGAGAACTTATGTGACAAGTATGAAGCTTGAACCGCAAAGTGAGAGACCCATGGGAGTACTTGAAAGAATGAGGAGAGGTGAAGAGAAGCCCTCCTTATATGGAGTAGAGCGTAAAATACCTTGCATGTGGGATAAAGAGACCTTGCATGAGAATGAAAATAGGCTTGGACAAGAGGATAGAGCATGGACATCTCAACAATTTGAGCCTCCATTCATATGAAACATAGGAGATTTCAATTCTCAAATCTTGTCGGGGACATAATTACCTTGACCTTTGTGGGTTGAGTTTTGACCATATCTCCTTTGGTCACTAATAGGAATCCCTTAATGTCCATGCTTTCCACATATGTAGCATCATTCACCATCTTGGTTTCTTGATTTTTTTTTTGTCTTCCTCCTCTTCATCTTATCCTTTGTCTCTTAGAAGATCCTTCTTGGTAACTTTCTTGATTGCTTTGTCTTTATCTAACCTTCCTCTACCCCTACTTTGGCTACTCCTTCTTCCTTTGTCCCTAGAATTTCCTGCATAACTTAGTCATCCTTGACCTTTGGTGGTCCTCCATCTATATTAATTTATTTGGTCACCATAAGAGGAACAAAATGCTAGAAACATGTAAGAATGTCCTGTCCATAAACAAAAGTGGTGAATAGTTTCCACTTCTCACAAGATCATCAACATGTATGTGGCTACCAATAGATTCCAATGCATAAAAAATTTCCTTGAATTTGAGAATGAAGTCACTAGTGCTACTAACTTAGAACATTAAGAAATAACTAGGAAATGCAAAGAACACATGACATCTCACAAAAAAAAAAGATCCGAAGCTATTATACGTGATGTAAGTGTGCTTTTATAATTGAGAAACTATTTCTCCTCTTGAATTAGATTTAATTGGAATGATTTGATGAATGTTGAATTGAGTCATTTTGGTGAAAAATCTTGCCTTTGAGCCTCCATACATTGGTCCAATTTCCTAAGCTGGTATTTACATTGAAGCTTGATTGTTAACATTTAATTAGAAAATCTTTAAGTCTAGGCACAATGGAGATTGTATGCATGATTTTTCTTGTAAAGTTCATGAAGCAATTTCCAAGGCAAGCATGAAGTCATTTGTAAAATGTAAGGTAAGAAAGCATCCATTCATTGTAAATTCACAATCTCACCATTATGAGTGGATTGTAGAGTGGAATTCTTATATTGAACTTTTGGTAACACTCTTTTTTATATACACACTAATGGTGGAGTCATAATTTATTTTTTAAAATTTGTGAACGAGTTCCAAAAATAGAGATGAAATCAGCTAGAAGGGACAATAAAAAAGTCTTTCTTTCTTGTGGTTTCCTAATCTCACCATTTGTAGTGGATTACTTTTGCTGCAATTTGGAAAATCTCTCTCCAAGCCTTCTTTGTGGTGCATTTTGTAGCCCTCAATTCTTGGAAATGATGAAAAAAAAATTGGAAGATGGTATTGTTGGTGGAATTCCAAAATCCAAGAGTTTTTCTTTAATATGTAGTTATGAGGATGCTTCATAATGCTCTCCAAATTTCCATAATAGCTCTCGGGTTCCAAAAAGAGAAGATTTGTAGAGAGGAAGAATAGATGAAGAAATTTGTGGGTTCAGAAAATTTTGTTGATGGGATATAGGCGTATCCCATACAAAACATCATTGGAATATAGAAGAGGAGAGGAAAGATTGTTTCAATGGGCCTTCAAATCTCAAGGAAGAGAGGAGAAAGAGCATCCAACCATAGCTCTTCGGCCTTTTGCACCTTCTGAGGCCAGAGGGGCACTAGGGAGGGTGCCCACCATGGCTGGGGGTTTCCCTCTTGGTGATCCTTAGGGGGGGGGGGTCATATGGACCCTCTCAACCTCTCTTAAGAGTTCTTTCATGAAACAAGACTTATGAAGACTGGTGAGATACAAAAAGGTAATCAAGCCTCTGTCCTTTACATAGATAAAAGTAAAGGTAAAGATGTCGAAGGAAAAGGAAAGAAGTTTGATGATGAAACAAGTACTTCCCAAGATAACTTTGTAGGTAGAGATAGAAGATGAAGAGAAAGAGGCAGAGGTGGTAGGAAAGGCAAGGGGAGATCCCAAAGCTCCCCACCTTGTGCCATATGTGGATTAACCAACCACATCACAGAGCATTGTTTCACGAACCCAAGGAACCAGAGAGGAAGAGGATATAACAAAGGATGATTTGGAGCTCCTAGAAGTAGATACAACTATTCCTATGGATATAAAAACAATGACAACTACAAAAACATATACCAAGGTAGTTATAAAAGATGAAGAGACTAAAACAACTCTAGAAGATCTAGACAGGGTGGTTTTTGTTCAACTTTTTGAGATACAATCATTTTTTTGCATCAATGTATTTTAGTCAATAGGCATGGCTAAAAGCAATGATATATTCCGTATGTTGGTTGTTGAGGATAGATTGGATGGTATTAATTACCCATTGTGGGCATATATGATGTGTCATGTATTGTTAGCAAAATAAATGTGGAATATTATGCAAGGTGTTGAAAAACTACCTACTACACTTGCAAATATAGTTATTGAAGGTGATGTAGATGGCATGGAGATGGTGATCTTCAAATTCCGGTTTGTGCTTTGATTCGTGCTGCACCTATTATAGAGCAACTTCATTGGGATGGTAGAGATTCTTAGGCACATGCATTCATAGCTTTATGTGTCAAACATGCCGTTATCCCTCAAATTCACTCTTGCAAAACAACAAAGGATGTGGGATACACTTATTAGTTTATTCAAGGCAAGAAATAAGGTTCGTGTTGCTTACCTCCAAAAACAATTGGAGAGTGAGCATATGAATGAAGGAGATTTTATCGATAATTTTTGACAAAGATAAAAGTTTTGAAGGAGCAATTGATTTCTATTGATGAAGTCTTGCCATATAGTTCACTTGTGTAGAGTGCTCTCCATTCTTCTAGATTCATATCAGAGTTTTGATTCTACTCTTTGATTGATGATGAAATGCAATCCAAATGCCTTAACATTTGAGGAGTTAGTCTTTGTTTTGTTGCAGGAAAATCAGTCCAGGTCCAGGCAAAACAGGTCCATTATGCATGTTGTAGATCAAGCTTTCTTAGCTAGTCAGAAGGGCAAAGGTAAATGGAGCTCATCTACTAGCAAGCAAAAATCAGCTAATGTTGCACAACCAAAAAAAGAAGACAAAGATGAGAAGAAAATAGAAAAGCATAAACAATTTTGCAAATAGTGTAAAGGAAATGATCAAGAGTTGCCCAAAAGTAACTACAAAGGAGGAAAATAAGAAAGAGTATGGAATGGTTGATGCAGAGGCCTCTACACCTAAAATAAAGTCTACTAATCTTGTGCAGAATGAAGAATGGGCATTCACTATTGTTTGCAGCTATGATCCATCTTCTCATGAGCAATGTATGTCTGCAGTAGGCTCAGATATTTGGTACTTTGATAGTGGGGCAACCAAACATATTACCTCCCAGTGCAGTTTCTTCACTTCACTTGAGCCTGCCCCTATAGGGAATACTGTCACATGTGCCAACAAAGCTTTGGCATGCACGCTTTGGTCATATAAATTTTTATAGTTTGCTAAGCTTGCAAAAATATGAAATGGTGTCCTCTATGCCAAACTTGAGACACCTTGTAAACATGTATGTGAAGGCTAAATTTTGGGCAAAATATAAGGTTCATCCTTCCCAAAAGATGGTTAAGTTTGAGCTACTCATAAATTGCAGCTTGTTCAAAGTGATGTTTGTGGTCTTATGGAGACATCTTCTTTCAAGAACTACCTTTACTTCATGAGTTTTACTGATGATTTTTCCAAGCATGCATGGGTGTATCCATTGAAAGCAAAGTCTAAAGTGTTTATGTGCTTCATATAGTTTCTAGTTATTGTTGAGATATCAAGCTCAACATGTGATAATCCAAGATGACACGTATCAGTTTTTTGTTTCTCTGACATGTCGAATTGGACACACAAATCTGCAAAGGCTACTGATGCAGTCAAAGGAGATTGTCCATGGACTACCAAATTTCAAATTTGCAGAAATGCAAAAGGTATGTGCAACATGTCAATTTGGTAAACAGTCAAGAGCATCATTTCCACATGACAAGCATGTTAGTGAGAATGTACTAGAAATAGTACATCTAGATGTTTGGGGTCCAACAAAGACCACATTTGTGGGAAGTTGCAGGTTTTATGTTACTTTTATTGATGACCATACATGCAAAGTATGCGTATATTTCATGAAAGAGAAGAGTGAGGTGTTCACTCACTTCCAGAATTTTAAAGCTATGGTGGAAAAGCAAACAGGGAAGTACATTTAGACATTAAGATCTGATGGAGGAGGTGAATACATGTCAAATGAGTTCAACAATTTTCTAAAAAAATCATGGAATTCGGTATCAATTTTCATGCAGGTACACACCACAACAGAATGGCGTTGCTGAACACAAAAATAGACATATTGTAGAAATAGCAAGAGCCTTGATGGTTGAGAAGAATATGCCTCATTGTTATTGGGCAAAAGTTGTGCATACTGATGTATACATCATGAACATAACTCCGACTGCTGTTGTACATCAAGTTACACGTGAAGAGAAGTTTACAGGTAAAAAGCCAAACTCATCACATCTGAAAGTTTTTGGTTGTATTGCATATGTACATGTTCCAGATGAGTTGAGGATGAAGCTTGATCCGAAAGCAGAAAAATGTGTCTTCATTGGATACTCCCTTGAGCAAAAAGGGTACAAATGTTATAACCCACTCACATGACAGGTGAAGGTGAGCAGAGATATGGTATTGGATGAAATGTCAAGCTTCTATGTAGATCCCAAAGAAGTACTGAATCTTGAACCAAATGACAAAGAAAATGCTGAAAAATCAAGTGCAGAATCTCAAGTTTTGAGTGGACCGGATGCATTACCAAGCAATAGTTCCAACTCAAATCCATGGAGTGGAAGATTGCGTGGAAATTTCAGTCCAACAAATTCATCAAATACATCCAAGAAAGGTAAAGAAAAGCTTTCTGTTGGTAGTAAAACATGTGCAGGTTTTGAAGATGTTGATGGAGATTCAAGTGGTTCAGAAAAGTGTCTTGATGAGGAATTTGGATTGCCCTCTGTGAAGACTCCAGGAGTAAGAAGGGCACATGCAGATGATACAAGGAGAAGTGGCCCAGGACCAAGAAGATCTGGGAGGATGCGTAATTCAGTGCAACAATTGACATATGATAGTTACATCGCTTGCCATTATGCCTACATGACAAAGGTAATACAAGATGCTGAACCTTCTTTTTTTGAAGATGCAATTGGTAATGCAGATTGGGAAAAAGCTATGGATGAGGAGATGGCTGCACTTTATGGAAATGATACATGGAATCTGGTTTCATTGCCACAAGGAAAGAAACCCATAGGCTACAAGTGGGTTTACAAGGTAAAGAACAATGCTGATGGTAGCATAAGCAGGTACAAAGCACAACTGGTAGCAAAAGGATATGCACAGACATATGGTATTGATTATGAGGAAACATTCAACCTTGTAGCTAAAATGTCTACTGTCAGAACACTTGTTGCATTAGCTACAACAAAAGGATGGACTTTGCATCAGATGGATGTGAAGAATGCTTTCTTACATGGTGAGTTACAAGAAGAAGTATACATGGACCAGCCACAAGGATATGAAGATTCAAAGCATCCAGAATATGTTTGCAGGTTGCAAAAGGCTTTGTATGGGCTAAAGCAAGCTCCTCATGCATGGCATGCAAGGATTCTTGATTACCTAACCAACATTGGGTTTTCTATGTGTGATGCAGATCATTCACTATATGCAAGGAAGGGTGATGATGGCATCACAATTGTTGCTATTTATGTTGATGACTTGATTGTAGGTGGTGATAATGAAGAAAGCATTAAAGAGGTAAAGCAACTTCTTATGAAGGAATTTGACATGAAAGATCTTGGTGTGCTACGCTATTTCTTGGGCATTGAGTTTATACATACAGAAACAGGTATATGGATGTCACAAAGGCAATATGCCTTGAATATGCTGCAAAAGTATGGTATGGCTGATTGTAAGCCAATTTCTATGCCATTAGATCAGAATTTGAAGTTGGATGCTACATCAGGTGAAGCATTGGAAAATGCTACTATGTACAGGAAAATTGTGGGAAGTCTTATATATCGCACAATTACAAGGCCTGATCTAAGCTATAATGTTGGACTTGAAAATCAGTTTATGCAAGTTCCCAGGAAGCCACATTTGGATGCTCTAAGGTGCACTCTACGTTATGTGAGTGCTACTTTGGATTATGCATTGTTTTATGAAGCTGGTGTAGATTTGCAGGTTCACGAATACACCGATGCAGATTGGGCTGGTAGTACTCCAGATAGAAGATCTACTAGTGGCTTTCTATTCTCACTTGGAGGTGCAGCTATTACATGGAGCAGCAAAAAGCAACCCACTATTGCTTTGTCGAGTATAGAGGCTGAGTATAAAGGTGTTGCAATGGCAGCATGTGAGGCATCACGGTTGGAGATGCTACTTGCAGATTTAGGTGTGGAAGTGGTGATAATCTTAGCAGCATACAGTTAGCACAGAACCCTATTTTTCATGCCAGAGAGAAGGTATTAGCAGGTGATATTGATCTTGTTTATGTGAGAATAGATGAGCAGGTTGCTGATATTTTCACCAAAGCACTTGGAGCTGAGAAGTTGAAGAAGTTTTGGGAGATGCTTGGATTATAGGATACGACATTGAGCTTGAGGGGGAGTGTTGAGATATCAAGCTCAACATGTGATAATCTAGGATGACACGTATCAATTTTTCGTTTCTTTGACATGTATAGTGGTCACGTCAATATATGTCAGGGATACTTCATTGAGCTTTATTAGATTTATCTACTGAGAGTGATGGCACATTTGTTTCTTGCTAGCTCACTCACTCACGGACATTAGTTTTTTCCTTATGTACTAGTCTTTATATATTGCACTTGTATTCTTGTTTTAGGTCATTCTTGTACATTCTTTTTTTATGTAATAGAAGAAGAAGAAGAAGATCATTCTTCCTTGCCTCAATCTGAGTGTGTGCTTCTTTTTTATTGTGAGAGAGTGTGTGTGAGCTCTCTTCCTTATCTCCTTCCTCGTGACAGTTATGGCTGAAAATATGTCAACATGTAAATTGGGCACCCTCCTTTCTGATTGAGGAGGGGAATATATGTCTTCTAATTTTAATGCATTCTTTGATAAACATGGGATAGAACATCAGTGTATAGTGCCACATACACCTCAACAAAATGGATTTGTTGAAAGGAAGAACATGTCTCTCATGCAAATGGAAAGGTTATATCCAAAAGTCAAGCTTTACCACATAGCTTCTAGCTTGAGGTTGTTATATGTACGACATATGTACTTAACAGGTGTCCCACCAAAGCATTGTAATCTATCACTCCATATGAGGCTTGGCATGGTCATGGGCCATATGTTGCTCATCTCCATGTCTTTGGTTGTTTGGCATATGCATTAATGCATGAACAACAACATAGGAAATTGGATGATAAAGCAGTGAAATGTATTTTTGTTGGGTAAAATTCTGAAAGCAATGGCTATCGTATTTATCATGTTGTTTGGTTAGCCATAATATCGTATGATTAAATAGATTTTTGTTAGCCATAATGTTGTTTTTGTGGAAGATGCAATTCAACCATTACTTTCATGTATCAAGGAGATTTAAGTTAGCTCCAGAGTTGTCTATGACACTTTGTTGTGTCTTTTTACAAGTGGATAGTCTAGTAGGTGATACTCTTGACATTAAAAGAAAAAATCTAAGATGATTCAGGTGATCACTTTCCTTACTAGAAACATAAAAATTACCTAGAAATACTTTCATAAAACTAGTTAAATAGGGGGAGAAGGTATCTTGTACGCAACATTGGAAGGTGCTAGAAACCTTTTTGAGTCAAAACCACATGATTGTACAAGCATACACTCCCCAATTTGTGATGAAGGATATTTTTGGTATATCTTGTTCAACCATTCATACTTGGTTGTAACCACTATAGCCATCAAGGAACAAATACATCTCTTTTTGGAACACTTCATCCAACATACTATCTAAAAAAAAGGTAAAGAGAACATGCCCATGCATATCCATAATTGTTTATTTTCCTTAAGACTATAACAATTGGGGATCTCCATTTTGCATGCCCATTCAAAACAATAAATCCTACTTTTAATAACCGGTCTAGTTCGGCCTTTACTAGCTCTACATAATGGGGATGTTAAAAGATATGCATTTCTAGGGCAAGCTCAAGTTTTGCTTTTTCATAAAATAACTTCATTTGAAGGCTTTTGAAACTTAGTAAATTCAAAATACAAAGTTGAAGGTGCAACCTTACCCAAAAAGAGGCATTGGACCACCAAAAGCCGCTCCAATGAAGAGATAAAGTCACAAGGAAAGTGAAGAGACAAGGAGGGCATGTGAAGAGACATGGTGGACATATGAAGAGTCATAGAAGGATCTCATGGCTATATAAAGACAAGCTCATTCAAGGCATTTGTGGATGCTAGGAAGTCGGGTTGCTACATATATATGTGCCATTGAGCCATAGGCTCTCATAGATGCTCATATTCTCTTGTATATCTCTCCTACCCTTTCCAAAGGGTGCTGCATTTCTGTAGTAGCCTATTAGGAGTTCAATTTATCTTTGTAGGAAGCTTCATTCTGAGAGTTCTTGTACTTTTTGGAAAGCTTATAAAGCAAGGATTCTATTCCAAAAAGAATTTTGGCAAAACCCTTCTTGTACTATGAGTTATTGATATTTCTTTGTCTGCTATTCTATCTCAAAACCTTCTAGGAAAACTGGGTTGTCTTGTGTGACTCAGTTGATAGGCCTACAGGTGTCCAAATCCAATGATTGATAGCTCACTGGAAACCCCTTACTGTCTAGTTTCTGTGGCTAAAAGGCGTTTCAGATTGGATTTGGGAATTGTGAGATATACAAGTTTTAGTGAGTATTGGTCTGAGGGTAGATAGGTCTTGGGAAGGGTCCAAGCTTCTTGTTGTGCATTTGGAGGAGAAATCTTCCAATAGGGGATTCATTTGATAACTGGTTTATCTGATTAATCATGCATCCATTTTAAGAAGAATGTGGTGTTGGTAAATATAGGGGTCTATACCCTTCCTGTCTATGTAATCCTAGGCAAAAATTTCAATAAATTCAATTAGTAGTTGTAGTAGATCATCTTGGAAGGGTTGTGCTCTGGTCATGCTTATTTTAATAAGTTTTTCTTTGGATTCAGATTTTGAATAATGGGTGACAAGTTGATCTTCTGGTACATACATTTGCCTATCTCTGGCCTTTGGTTCATATATTAGAAAATCCATTGGTACTTTGGGTGCCATCATATGTACAGTGCAGTGCTCTGGAACCATTGATGGAGCACATACTACAAATCAACAATTCCAAGTGTATGAAAACCCTGATTAGCCATTAAAAACTCAATTTCCTCATCTTCGAATAAACCATCCAACATATGGACAAGTTCAACTACATGGGGCATGGTATGGATTTCATAGGGAGCAAGGTCATCAAGGGGAATGGTATACTTCCAATGGTTGTGTTTAAAAAAAAGTTCTTTTGTGGACCAATCATGTAGGCTCGCATGTTTTAACCATAGTCTCCCAAATAGTAAACTGTAGTCTAGACTAGATTTTGGAAGTTCCAAAACAACAAATGTCATATGGAAATATTGCTCCTTTCAGTGTGATTGGTATATCCTTTGACTATTCCACTCTAATGTACTCGTGATTGGTCAACCATTCTAACAAAAAAATTTGCTACTTCTAGATTCCTCTAGCCCAACTTCTGATAGATTATGGTTGTACAATATTTAAACCGAAAACCACCATCCACCAAAACTTTTAGTATACAATGATTTTTGAAACATATCGTAATTAATGAGACCTTATGAGAAGTTTTGCAATCGTTCCTTCTCATGTTGTTATGTCTTTAATTTGTTCCCGTGGTGCACCTAATGCACCACTTACATGGACTAGTTGCTTGTCACTCTCGTACTTAGGATATTTTTTTACTTGATCTGAATACCAACATATGGTATGTACGAAACCACACCCCAGTAGGATCACCAATGTTAACATAATCTTTCAAAATTTATGAAGGATACAAATCAAACACGGTCCTTGGGTGGGATGACTCCGGATGGAATCCGAGTCTCTATATTTTCCCCCTCCAAACTCACTCTACTACTTCACCTATCCACTTCTTAGATAAACAATCATTATTTTAATAGGGAATAGATTGAATTTCGCTCAATGAATCCTTAATATTCACTTCCCAACATGTAAAATATACATATAACACTACAAGGAATACGGGCGTATAGCGATGGTTAAGGTGACAAAATTTCATCACTATAAAATTGCAACATGCATCGTAATTAGCGTCGCGCACAGACCGTCGATTAAACGACGAAGTGAACGACATTTTTTGTAACTTGTGGCGCGACGGAGTGCGACGCTTGCATACAACATCGCTAACACGACACATTTAAAAGCCACGCTCTTTTACATTGCATAAGCTGTTGGAGATAGACGTCTGCGGAAGCACGCGAACAGCACAAGGAAGAAGAAGAAGCTTGGAGCACAACACACAAGACTGAATGTATTACTAGAGAATGTACAAAGATAAGTAGCCCATTAGGGCAATAGGCGTATATACAAGCCGGGGGAAAAAAACCTCCTAAAGAGGGAAAAAAGTGCCCCGGCGGTCCTAGAGTGTTCACACACATCACTACCTAAATATATCAACAAATCCCCCCTGGGAGTGATGCGGTGAACAAGGAGCTGGCACTCATGTATAAGGAAGTGCCAAGCTATGTGGAAATCACTCCACAAAAGGAAGTAAGCCCAAAGCTTTGCGGAAAGCTTCAAACTTCTCCCTAGGCAGAGCCTTCGTGAAAAGGTCTGCAATGTTCTCTTGCGTGGGCACATATGCCAAGCTGATCTCCCCAGCAGAGAACCTCTCCCTGACATAGTGATAATGCACCTCAATGTGCTTAGTGCGAGCATGGAACACAGGGTTCCTCGCAACTGCCAATGCGCTCTGACTGTCAGTGAAGATGGTGGTGGCAGAAGACTGGCCAACACCCAAATCAGCCATAAGGCGTCTGAGCCACACACACTCAACAGTCGCTGTGAAAGCTGCCCTATACTCAGCCTCACAACTGGAAGTGGCCACAGTAGGCTGCTTCTTGCTCAACCAAGATATACATGAGCTACCAAGCATGAAGCAAAAACCACTGGTGGACACACGAGTGTCATAGCAACCAGCCCAATCTGAGTCAGAAAAAGCATGCAAATCTGGCGGTAGTGATCCCCCCTTGGGATAAAACAACCCAAGTAGCCGAGTACCACTCAAGTAGCGAAAGATGCGCTTAACCGCTTTCCAATGCGTGACTCCTGGGCAATGCATAAACCTGCTCATCTGTGAGACAGCAAACTGAATATCTGGCCGAGTAATGCATAAGTAAATCAAGCATCCAACAGCCTGCTGATAGAGAACAGCATCAAATGCATCTCCAACATCATGAAGACTCAAGCGTAAACCTGTCTCCATAGGAGTGGCAATAGGCTTACAGTCTTCAAGGCCAAAACGCTGCAATAATGTGTCTATATATTTCGTTTGACACAAAGCCATTCCACCATCAACATGCATAAACTGAATGCCCAAATAGTGATGCAAATGCCCCAAATCAGACATCTCAAATGAGGCATGCAAATCAGCCTTAAAATCAGCAATATGTGTCTCAATAGGACCAGTGAGCAGCATGTCATCAACATAGACAACAATGATCAGAAGCACATCATTAGCACGCTTAACATATAAGGTGCTTTCAGTTGGACTATTCTCAAAACCATGTGCAATCAGATAGGCATGTATCTTCTCATACCAAGCACGTGGTGCTTGCTTTAAACCATATAATGCCTTCTTTAACCTGCAAACCTGGTTTTCATGCCCTTTCTGCACAAAGCCACGGGGCTGAAAAACATACACTTCTTCATGCAAGTCACCATTCAGAAATGCTGTTTTAATGTCCAACTGATGTACATTCCAACCATGATGGGCTGCAAGTGCACAAATGCTGCGAACAGTAGTCATACGGCATGTAGGTGCAAAGGTCTCATCAAAATCAATGCCTCTTTCCTGTGCATAACCCTTTGCAACAAGCCTGGCCTTATACCTGTCAACTGTACCATCAGGTTTACGCTTCAGCTTGTATACCCACTTAGTGCCAATGGCCTTCTTACCAGGAGGCAAGTCACATAAAGACCATGTACCATTCTTCATTATAGCATCATATTCAGATTGCATAGCAGCCATCCAATTTTCTGAATTCTGTGCTTCATCAAAAGAAACAGGCTCATTCTCATCACAGAGACTAGATGCAGCCATAGCATAGCAATCTGATGCAAAGGAGGCACTATGAGAGCCTGAACGAGTACGATATGACAAAGGTGCATCTAATTTGCTGTCACGCAAAGTCTGCACCAGCCATTTTGGCATAGTTTTTGCCTGCTCAATATCAGCTCTCTCATCAACAAGTGCATCATGTAAATCTGCATCAGAAATGGAATGATCTGCATCATCATATGAAACCTGCAAAGGTTGAGAAGTTGCCTCATTAGGACCAGCACTAGCCTGTCCACCTGTAAAAAGAGGCATCAAAGTATCATACATGTCTTTGGAGCTAACAGATGTCTCCTTAGTACATGAAAGCAATGGCTGAATAGCATCTTCCACAAAGACAACATCACGGCTAACCAGAATGCGTTTAGTCTGTGGATGATACAGACGATAGCCTTTACTTTCAGAGCTGTACCCAACAAAAATACATTTTACTGCCTTATCATCCAATTTTCTGCGATATTGTTCAGGCACTAATGCATATGCCAAACAACCAAAAACACGCAGATGAGCAACAGATGGCTTGCGGTCATGCCAAGCCTCATATGGAGTGATAGACTGCAACGCTTTAGTGGGACACCTGTTCAGTACATATGTTGCACACATGACAGCCTCAAGCCAGAAACTATGTGGTAAAGCCTGACTTTTGACCATGCACCTCGCCATCTCCATGAGTGACCTGTTCTTTCGTTCAGCAACTCCATTCTGTTGAGGTGTATACGGCACTGTACACTGGTGTTTTATCCCATGTTCAGCCAGAAATGCATTAAAATCTGAAGACATATATTCTCCCCCTCGATCAGAACGGAGGGTGCCCATTTTACATGCTGACAGATTTTCAGCCAAAACCAAAAACTGTTTGAAGCACATGAACACTTCGGACTTAGCTTTGAGTGGATATACCCATGCATGCCTGGAAAAATCATCAATGAAAGTCACGAAGTAAAGGTAATTTCCAAAAGAGGGTGTCTGCATAGGACCACAGACATCACTATGTACAAGCTGCAATTTCTGCATAGCCCGAACTGAACCATCTTTTGGAAAGGAAGAACGCTGCATTTTGCCCAAAATACAGCCTTCACAAACATGTTTTCCAGGTGCCTCAAGTTTGGGCAAAGAGGACACCATTTCAGATTTCTGCAGGCGTAACAAAGTAGCAAAATTCAGATGACCAAATCGTGCATGCCAAAGCTTTGCATCTGACATAGCCTGAGAATCATGAACTGCACATGCCGAATCATTCACAGATCTTTCATAGTCTATGAGCTTATACAGCCCACGACATAAAATGCCAGAAGCAATAATCACATCGCCATTTGAGAGATCATGGACTGTACACCTGTCATCAATGAATTTCACAACCAAGCCAATCTTGGCTAATGCAGAAACTGATAACAGGTTCTTTTTGATCCCTGGCACAAATAAAGCATCTGACAAAGTGAAAGAACTACCATCAGCAGTAGTCAGAATGATCTTACCAACTCCCATAACAGGATAAGAGGAGTTATTAGCGCATGTGACAGTATTCCCTGTAGGGGCAGGCTCGAGTGAAGAGAAGAAACTGCGCTGCGAGGTAATATGTTTGGTCGCCCCACTGTCAAAGTACCAAACATCTGAGTCTATTGCAGACATGCACTGATCATGAGAAGATGGGTCAAAACTGCAGACAGTAGTAAACGCCCATTCTTCTTCCTGCACAAGATTTGCAGACTCTGTTTTTGGTGTAGAGGCCTCTGCAACAACCATTCCAGCCTCTTTCTTCTTTGCCTCTTTAGCAGCCAGTTTTGGACAGTTCTTTATAATATGATCATTTCCTTTACAGTATTTGCAGAACAATTTCTGCTTTTCTGATTTCTTTTCATCTTTATCCTGGTTCTTCGATTGTGCAGCATTTGCAGATTTCTGCTTACTAGTAGAAGAGCTCCATTTTCCTTTGCCCTTCTGACTAGCCAGGAAAGCTTGATCTGCAACACGCATAATGGACCTGTTCTACCTGGACTGATCTTCCTGCAATAGAACAGAGACTAATTCCTCAAATGACAAGGCATTCGGATTGCCTTTCATCATCAACCGAAGAGTAGAGGCAAAACTCTGATATGAATCAGGAAGACCATTCAGAACGGTCTGCACAGTGAGCTATCTGGTATAACCTCATCAGCAGAAATCAATTGTTCCTTCAGGTCTTTGATCTTTGTAAGAAAACTGTCCATAGAATCACCTTCATTCATGTGCTCACTCTCCAACTGTTTTCGGAGGTAAGCAACACGAGCCTCATTCCTAGCCTGGTACAAAGTGGTAAGTGTATCCCAAGCATCCTTTGCTGTTCTGCAAGAACGAATGTGAGGAATAATGGCACGTTTGACAGACAAGGCTATCAATGCATGTGCCTGGGCATCTCTGCCATCCCAACGAATCTGCTCTGCAGTAGGTGCAACAGAAACAGCAGCACGAACAGGAATCTGCGGAATATCATCTTCGACACCATCTTCATCAGCTCCAACACCTGTATTTGCAGTACCTGTCGTTACAGGTGTAACAGGACGTCTTTCAACACCCTGCACAATGTTCCACAATCCTTTTGCAACCAGTACATGTCGCATCATATAAGCCCATAATGGGTAGTTGGTACCATCCAACTTATCCTCAACAACCAACATACGGAATACATCACTACTTTCAGCCATGGCCGGTGACTAAAATACCTTGATGCAGAAAATTGACTGTATCTCAAAAAGTTGAACAGAACTGCCCAGACGAGTTCTGGTAGACCTGTAGAAGACTTCGAGACGCTTAAACTGGCGAATAGAAACTAGTATATACCTTTGGCACAAAAGGACGAAATAGCCTGCACAAGCGCTGCGATAGTGCGTTCGGAGGCCGAAACGAGCTCAGATCGCGATTTCGGCACCACAAAGCGAAGCAGTTTTGATCTCGAAAACACCCTGAGTATGCTCACCAAATTTCGTGCGAATCTGAGACTGCAAACGGAGGAGTGTCGACGGCACCCTAGAAGAAGCGACGACCTGCTCTGATACCAATTGTTGGAGATAGACGTCTGCGGAAGCACGCGAACAGCACAAGGAAGAAGAAGAAGCTTGGAGCACAACACACAAGACTGAATGTATTACTAGAGAATGTACAAAGATAAGTAGCCCATTAGGGCAATAGGCGTATATACAAGCCGGGGGAAAAAAACCTCCTAAAGAGGGAAAAAAGTGCCCCGGTGGTCCTAGAGTGTTCACACACATCACTACCTAAATATATCAACATAAGCGACATTGTTTTACATCGCATAAGCGACACTCTTTTACGTCGCATAAGCGACGGTAGTTTGCGGATGCATAAGCGATGCTAAAAATGTCGCTTATGCGACGACGTGTAGCTTCGTTTACACGACGGTCTGTTGACAGACAAAAATTAAAATGTTGGAGGCTCTTCGATTGCCATTTTCACGCATCCGATCGAAGAGCTCTCCAACGTTCGCAATTGCGCTGCGCTTACGAGCTGAAGCAAGTATATGCAAAATTGTTGTTTTGTCTAAGCTCTCTTTTATTGTCTCCCTCTGTCTCTGTTTCTCTCTTTCTACATCTTTCTCTCTTTGAATTCTCTCTCTCTCTCTTTCTCTCTCTCTCTCTGTCTCTTTATTGCAGGTTATTCAAGAAGCTAACTAAGCAAAAAGTATGGATAACTATTGTAAGTACAATTTCTATTCTTTGTATATCATTAGATAGCATACTCACACTTATTGATATGCACTTATACACTTATACATGATGAAGATGCACTTTCACACATATACACATATACACATATACACATGCACATACACACACATATACACACACAGATACATGTGCACATACACTTAGACATACACACATATACACATGCATATGCACATTTATTTCTACAACCACATAAAAAGATTTACGTGCATGCATTATTGCATATATATATATATATATATATATATATATATATATATATATATATATATATATATATATATATATATATATATATATATATATATATATATATATACACACACACACACACATACACACATTAACATATATGCAAATACATGTATATGCACATCCACATGCATGCACATTCAAATGCATGCACATGGAAATGCATCCACATACACATGCATCCACATATACACATGCACACACATGCACATACCTACATATACACATATACATGCACATACACACATATACACATAGAGTTATACATATACATGCATATACATATACATGCATATACATATACACACACATACACATGCACATGCACATACTCATACACACATATACACTTATACATGCACATGCACATACATATATATACACACACATACACATGCACATACATACATATACACACACATACATATACACTTAGGTACACACATATGAATGAATTATATAATTAAAGTATTAAAACACATATACACATGCACACACACATGCACATACACACATATACACATAGAGTTACACATATACATGCACATACATATACACACACATACACATGCACATGCACATACTCATACAAACATATACACTTACACATGCACATGCACATACATACATATACACACACATACACATGCACATACATACATATACACTTAAGTACACACATATGAATGAATTATATAATTAAAGTATTAAAACACATGCTTAATATAAACAATAATAACAATCAATAGAACAAAACTCTTCATTACTTAATACCATACACCAATTCAAAACATAACTTAAATGAAACATATATAGATAATATATATATATATATATATATCAATGTAAATACATATAATCCAATGTCACAATCAACTAAAATCATCATGACCATCATCATCAGCAATATCATGATCATCCTGATCTTCCTCATCCTCATCGTCATGATCACCCTGTGACGATCGAGATCGTCCCTCCTATGTCTGTCTCTCCACCTCATCCATATTTGTCTCTCCATAATACTCCTATATTACATATAACAAACATAAATAAATAAAAGAATTAAACCATTCATAAAAATAAAATAATTATATAAAACTTAAAAATACTCACAAAGGCATCAGGATGATCTTGCATATACTCGCTCAAATGCCGATATCCAAAATGTGTAGCATCCTCGATCTCATCTTTCGTAGGATATCGGCCATAATCCTTCCGCTGCAATGAAACAAATAAAAAACATTAGTTACTTGCATTTTAACTAAAATAAAAAATATACTCACAATAACACATATACTTACAAATGTAGCTACAAAACCATTATGGCCCATTTGGCCTAGGTGCGATGTGTGGCCCGACTCCACTCTCTTCTTTGCAGTAGCCTGTTTATTCAAGAAAAAAAATACATAAATTAAATGTAAAAAATTACTGAAATATATAAAAATTATAAATATAAACTATTAATTTGTGTACCTTCTGCTGAGGAAATGACTCCTGAAGACGTAGCTGTCTACGAAAAAACTGCCACGACTCAGGTGGTATGTTAGCTCGCCTCTTATTTTTTTCGACCATACAATATCTTCTGTTAATTTAATCTCAAACAGAAAAAAAAATCAGAATACATACACATATATACACACACATACACATACACATATCCACATACACATATACATGCAAAATATATATATATATATATATATATATATATATATATATATATATATATATATATATATATATATATATATATATATATATATATGTGTGTGTGTGTGTGTGTACATATACACATACACATACATATAACATAAACACACATATAGATATCCACATATATACGTACACACACATGCATGCATATACACTCATTCATACAAAATACATGCATTTATCCCACAATAATGTGTAGTGTATATGTGAATATATGTGTATGTATAAATGTGTATATGTGAATATGTGTGTATATGTAAATATATATATGTGAATTTTTTGTGTATGTAGATAATCAGATTATTAATATCAAATACCATTATTTGTAGATTCTGATGAATCAGATGGAACTCCACCACCATCTCCTCATCGTGCAACGACTTTATACTGTAAGTATATCAAACATTTAATTTTAAATATATTTGATGGATACATAACTTATATTTTTTTTTGTTTCTTATTATGTGCAGATTCTGATCAATCAGAGGGTACTCCACCACCTCTTACCCATTGAACGACTTCACATGTGTCCTCCGATAGGAATTATGATGAATTTTACTATGAAGAGCATATTATATGTTGGTGTAACTCTTGTTATGGCACGTATCGAAGACCACGATTGGAATGTATTGAACATGAGGCAGAGTATGGTACTTTTGAGCATGCACCATCACCTAGTCAACGTGATAATGCTTGGGTATGTATTTTATATATATATTAATGTCATTATTTTATTTAAAAACCATATATAAAATCAAATTATTGTTGATATACAGGAATACTTGCTCGATTATGATGATGATAATAATTTTTCTCATAATGTTAATATACCTCCTACACATCATGGACTTGCTGTTCATCAATTACAAGCAGAGGTTTCTAGAAATCCTCTACCTCCTGGTTTAGAGAATGAAATGGCTGGAGATTATCCATTGCCAGCTCGTGATCGTTCTTTAGTACAAACATATGATAGAAGAAGATATGGAGGATGGAATAGAGGACCACTTCCTTTAGATGGAGAGGTTTTCAACTTTTGGGGTAATCGCTATATGATTGCTCCATCCACTATTACTAATGCTGGTCCCGGTCTCTTTATTGTAGAGGATTTGTATGTGCCTCCGAACTCTGAAGTCACTCTTATGTCATTTTGTGGTCCTATATATGGATGGGGAGATTGGCATAGACTTTCACGTTATGTTCAAAGCATGAGTACTTATGGAATATGCTTGAATGCAACATCCCTTACTAGTAGAAGGATTCTACCTGCAGAAAATGAAAGATTATATATTGATGGAAGACCTTACACACATGGAAATATAGCAGGCTTAATAAAAAGTAGTCGAGGATAACATAATAGTTCAAGGACTAATTGCACATTTGAGGAGCGTGAAAATAGTCATGAATCACCATACATGAGTAGAGATGTATCAAGATACATAGTTGTCAATGCTATTACTACATTACATGCTGGTGATGACCTACTAGTGAATTATGGATGGCGTAGACCTCCAAGAGCACCTTTTAGCTAGAGAGAATACAAATTTCTTTATCCATATTTAATAAGTTATATACTTAATTTTTTATTTGAAGTTTACTTTTTATTCATTTATGGAATACTAATGAATTTTATTTATATGTGTAGATTCCAACGTATGATGTTGATGATATTCCTCCACAACATTCAAAATTACCAGTAAGACCTCATTTATCAGAAGCTTCCATGAGGAGGCTACGCAAAACTAATCCTGTGCAATATGCAAAGTTGAAAGATCTATATTCAAAAGACGATAAAGTACAAGATTTGTGTGACAATGATGAAGATGATGGCATGGCAGATTTTATTGAGGATTGGTATCAAAATGAAAATGAGAGCATTGATATTTCTAAAAATGAGAAATATCTTCGAGAGGAATGTCTAAAGCATGTATATGAAGGAAGTCGTTTGACACAACTAAGTGCGAGTTTACTTATTCTCACCTTCAAAATCGTTTTGGATGGAGTAATGTATCCGTTTCGACACTATTAAGGTATAATTTTCAATTTTCTATCGATTTATATATATATATATATATATGCATAAATATATATGTATATAAATACATGCAGGTTTTTATTCTTACTTTAGATAAGGTAAGAACAAGAACTTAAACTCAATGGACACTTTTATCCGCACATCTTTTAAAACTATTAATGCATCTTTCAAAATATTCGCGTAAAATTTGATTGTTTGGATGGAAGGATACGATTGTTTGTTTTGGAGGATATGAAGTATGTACCTTCATTGAATGATTTGTCGATTCTATCATATGTTCAGTTTGAAAGTGTGAGAAATGGATTTATAATTGCTATTCAAAGATTTTGGCACTATTTATAGGCATACAATGGTACGTGACCTGGATGAATCGCATGCACAGAGGTTACTCAAGATAGAGCAATCTGATTATAATGGACTAGTGCCAACAGGATTCCTAGGGTATGCAGTAAACCTCTTGCATGTCAATGATGAGCATCTGAACTTTAGGATACAAAGTGGAAATCATGGTGGCTTGAGAGGATCACTTTTAGACAGCTTGTTCAAAAAACTTCAGTGTCATAACCCTAGAGTTCTTTGAACAAGCTATATAAAAGTGATCCTCTCAAGCCACCATGATTTTCACTTTTTATCCTTAAGTTCATATGCTCATCATTGACATGCAAGAGGTTTACTGCATACCCCAGGAATCCCGCTGGTACTAGTCCCTTATAATCAGGTTGCTCTATCTTGAGTAACCTCTGTGCATGCGATTCATCCATGTCACCATCGTATGGCCTATAAACAGTGCCAAATTATTTGAATAGCAATTATAAACCCACTTCTCACACTTTCAAACTGAACATATGATAGAATCGACAAATCATTCAATGAAGGTACATACTTCATATCCTCCAAAACAAACAATCGTATCCTGCCATCCAAAATAATCAAATTTTATGCGAATATTTTGAAAGATGCACATAAGCATACACATATATAAAATTATATGCATATATACCTTATTTACATTCCAAGAAAAAAATGATGTTTCTACTTTTGTAGCATATAATAGCGAATGCATGCAAACATTCCTTAGCGAGTACGAGGAACTTCAAAATCTCCGAAGTAAAAGGCGAAAAAACAAAAGATTTAGACGTAATCTCGATAATAATGAGATTACAGATATATCTTCTTTCACGGATTGGCTATATAGTCGTTTGCAACACGCCAACGCAGATAATGAAGAAATTTCAGATGAGCAAAGAGAGTTAATGATAGGTTGTGAACAAAAGGTAATTTTATTAAAATAATATTTTATTTTTTTCATAAATGTATGTTAGTTTCTATTTACTAATTGAATTTATTTTGCAGGCTCGAATGTTCACTAATATGTGGGCTTTTGCACAACATATTAGAATCAAAGCCATTGATTCTTTACGTAAAACAAAGGATTCTAGTATTGTTGCTTCTTTCAAGCAACTATCACGTGCTAGCTCAAAAGACACGAACCTTATAGATAGCGAACTTGGTTACGTAGGAACTATTGTTGGTATCTACGAAATTTCATTTCGTACATTCAAACAGGTAGAAAAAAGTTTATATTTTTTATAGAGTTAGTTATTTTTTAAAGCACCTAATAATGGGTTTTTGTTGTTATATATTTTGATAGGTCATATTGAAGGTTGACTGGTTTTGAGCGGAGTATAAAGGTAGTAATTCCACATTAAGAAAGAAATTATCTGGGTTTTGGGCAATTTATTCTTCCAAGGTAATGCGATCTACTAAAGAACCATATATTCTTCCTAGGCATATTGAACAAGCATTTTTTTATAAAAACCCAGATGCTCATCCTTGGTGGCAAGTCATTCATGTGCAACCTAGAGGTAGGTCATTGTTTGAACAGTTTATTGTTAGAGAGATCGAAGAAAGTCCTCTTGATGATTCAGCATCAGATACAGATACATCAACATCTGAAATAGAAATTAGAATCATTATACGTGATAATGATACTAATCTTTTTGATGAAGAGGATAATTCTCTACATGCTGATTCTACTGATGAGGAAGAGGAATTACTAGAAATAGATATTAATCCATCAATAGATGATGTGATTCATGAGAACATAGATTTAACAATAGAAGAAATAAATGAAATCAATAAGGATAATGAAGATGAGACTATATTGATGTCTTACCAAAATGATGGCAATAATGAAAACATATGAGCAGATTAGATAGTAAATTATACTCTAGTTATCTGTAGTATGCATCATTATGTGTGTATGTGTGTGTATATGTGTGTGTATGTGTGTGCGTGTCTATGTGTATATGTGTGTATCTATGAGTATGTATGTGTCTATGTGTGTATGTGTCTATGAGTGTGTATGTGCCTATGTGTGTGTATGTGTCTATGTGTGTATGTGTATGCATGTATGTATGCATAGGTGTGTGTATGTGTGTGTATGCATTATGTATGCATGTGTGTGTATGCATTATGTATGTGTATGTATGCATGTAAGTATGTATGTATGCATATGCAGTATGTATGCACATGTATGCATGTATGCGTATGTGTGTGTATGTCTCTCTATGTGTGTGTGTATGCATATATGTGTGTGTATGTGTGTATGTGTGTGTGTATATGTGTGTCTATGTGTGTATGCATGTGTATGTATGTGAATGCATCATAATGTGTGTATATGTCTATGTGTGTATGTGTGTGTGTATATGTGTGTGTATGTGTGTGCACGTCTATGTGTATGTGAGTGTGTCTATGAGTGTGTATGTGTGTGTATGTGTCTATGTGTGTGTATGTGTCTATGTGTGTATCTGTATGCATGTATGTATGCATATGTGTGTGTATGTGTGTGTATGCATTGTGTATGCATATATGTGTGTATGTGTGTGTATGTGTTTATGTGTGTGTATGTGTCTATGTGTGTATGTGTATACATATGTGTATGTGTATGCATGTATGTATGCATATGTGTGTATGTGTGTGTATGTGTTTATGTGTGTATGTGTCTATGTGTGTGTATGTGTCTATGTGTGTATGCGTATGCATGTATGTATGCATATGTGTGTGTATGTGCGTGTACGCATTATGTATATATGCATTATGTATGCATATGTATGTGTATGTGTGTGTATGTGTTTATGTGTGTGTATGTGTCTATGTGTGTGTATGTGTATGCATATGTGTGTGTATGTGTATGCATGTATGTATGCATATGTGTGTGTATGTGTGTGTATGTGTTTATGTGTGTGTATGTGTCTATGTGTGTGTATGTGTCTATGTGTGCATATGTGTGTGTATGCATGTATGTATGTATGTACTCATATGCATATGCATTATGTATGCATATGTGTGTATGCATGTAAGTATGTATGGATGTACACATATGCATATGCATTATGTATTCATGTATGTTTGTGTGTGTGCATGTCTCTCTATGTGTGTTTGTATGCATATATGTGTGTGTATGTGTGTATATGTGTGTGTATATGTGTGTGTGTATGTGTGTGTATGTGTGTGTGTATGTGTGTGTATATGTATGTGTACATGCATGTGTATGCATTATGTGTGCATGTGTGTATGCAACATTATTTGTGTATGTGTATGTGTATGTGTGTGTGTGTGTGTGTCTATGTGTATGTGTGTGTGTGTCTATGTGTGTATATGTGTGTGTGTATGCATATGTATGTGTGTGTAGCTGTGTGTGTGTGCGCATACCTTGCAAGTAGATCTCTCTCTCTCTCTCTCTCTCTCTCTCTCTCTCTCTCTCTCTCTCGTGCGCGTGCTCTCTCTCTCTCTCTCTCTCTCTCTCTCTCTCTCTCTCTCTCGGTCTCTTCTTGGTCTCTCCCGTCCAAATCCCGGCATAAATGTGCCGGGAGAAATCAAATTTGTTTTTTTTACATTCCGGAGCCTCGCATATGCGACGCTCTTCAGTTTGCCAACGTCGCAAATACCGTCACTCACTAGCGACGGTATTTGCGACGCTATCAATTTAGATCATCGCTTATGCGACGGTTGTTGCTTTAAAAAAAAAAATAAATAAATTGACCGTCGCTTATGCGATGCGAGCATCGCATAAGCGACGATACATGTTTTTTTTTCAATTTGGGGGCGTCGCTACGCCCCCCCTTTTCTTGTAGTGTAATCTTGAAAATACACTGGACAACAATACTTCTTTATCGAATTGAACAGAGAAAGTTTCTTTCATGCAAATTACAATATTGAATGGTTGATCATGTACAGAATAGAAATTGGAAATTGAAAAGGTGATACCGACACCAAAATGCAGAGAACTTGTGCCCAAAGCACCTACTGGTAGAGGAACTTCCACCTTTGTACACCCGAGACTCTCTCATTGTAGCGAACTTCGACCATAGTCATATTAATGTTTATTGGAAAGTTACATTGTACATTCCTAACTTTTTGGTCAATGACTATTTGTCGAAATATATAACATAAATATGTTTTTTACAAGAATGGTCGCCGATGACCTAAAAATTGGTTGCATTGAATTTTTTTGAGATAAAACAAGCCCTTGTTACTAACTACAACAAAACAATATAAAAAACAAAATAGCATATGAAGTGTCCCTCGTAAATAGAGAGGAAGGGGTTCTTTCGACCTTTTATTACTAAGATATATATATTAATGATGATGCGCAACCGCTAACGAAAGGGGAAGTGTAACAAATAACAATGGATGTATGTTGGTATGAACAATCCAAGAGTTTTTTTACTTATGAAAAAACTTATACATTATAAAAATAATGGATATCATAGTATTTTGGAATGAACTAAATGAATAAATAATATAACAAGATAATAGAGAACAACGAAGATAAAAGAAACTATGTTATATTTCAAACATAATTATACACATCCTTAATGTCAACAATCTATGCAATGGTATCGATGGATAAGCCAAAATATGGATTAAGCCCATAAGACATTTGTTGCTTTAGCACAATGGTGAGAACCACGTTAAGAAACTCCACCTCCTTAATGTCAATCCGCGGAAGAGATAGGAGTGATATGAAGATCGTGAATGTGAGATGAAGTGAGAGTGAAGGTGAGAAGCATAGAAATGCACACACACATACACACACACTACGAAGAGACAAGCAAGACACAATGGAAGGTGAGAAATCAACTCTATTACTCAAGAACACTATTACAAGCTCAAAAGAACTCTAACCTCAAACAAGCTAACACTAACCACTCTCAAAAATGAGCTCTCTAGCTCTTTTTATAGTTTCTAGACTAGTTTTGACCGGTTTCACATCTAGTGACCGGCATAGTTAAAAATTAGGTCCTAGATGCTATTTGGAAGGGTAAACGGTGTCTAAAAATAACGAAAATTGATACGCTTGTTCTACCTAAGCTCCTCAAGCTCGAGGACTCCTCGGCTTGCACAAAATGGAGCTATGGATTACAAAATGGGGCTTTCTATGTTACATATGTTACAGTAGTGATAAAAATCACTGTTGAAGGTTTTTGAAAAGTATTTTTAGAACATGATTCTTTGAAAAAAGATTCCACTGGCTCACTGCTCCGTCGTTACATGCTTCCGCGTCGTCTGTGCCTCTAGCTGCTTCCAACACCCCCCTCCCTCTCGCTTCTGTCGTCCCTGACAGAACCTTGTTGTGAGGTCTGCCGGATATAGTTCTGTAGGAGGTCTTGAGCGAGGGTGTGCTCGGAGATACGAATGCCTCGGGCCAGATCTGCCTCGAGTTTCTCCCAGTTGATTGGTTGCGGTTCTTCCGGTGGCGGGAGCTGATAGTGTGTGGAATAGACCATTCGTTCACAGGCAAATAATTGTAATAAATGTGTAGGCGTGCTTATGAATACCTCTGAATGGTATTCCCAGAAGCCGGTTGTGAACATCTCTTCGAATGTCTGCTTGTAGCACGCCGGTAGGTACTTTATTCTGTAGTGCTAGGCATAACACACCCGTAGCGATGGCATTGTACTCATATCGTATACCAGATCGAAATTGCCATGTTCAAAGCCCGGGGTGTTGACATGGGGTGCCTTGACGCGTCGGAAGACTTTAAAAATCATTTGCATCATGTCAAAGATTTTGATAGTCATATGCGTCGCTATATCATCCATATGCTTTAATCTAGGGAGCCAGTGGCGAATTGTAGCCATCATGTAGCCAACAGTTGGTAACTCAATGGGTGGCTTAAAATAGGGGTAATTCAACCAGTCTTGGCACTGCTTATTGTTTTGTACCTTAAAGCAAAGGCAGTCCAGGAGCGGCGTCATGGCACTGGTCCCCAACACGGATTGTACTTCAAATGCAAAGGTGCCTTTACCCATGTACTCATCATCTCTGGATACTGCTGTAGTAAATCTTTTCGCCACTCTGGTTGATAGATCCTTCCTTGTTGTGCATCTAGTGGCAAATCATCCGCCTCGAATTGAGTTGCATGCGATGGTTTCTTACTTGTCTCTTTCTCAATGGCTAACTAGTATTCGGCCATTAACATGAAATACGGTTTATACTGTAGCTCATGCCCAGATATGTATCGTCGCGGAGCCAAATGAGCAAAGAATGGAGATTGTAAAATTCTTTCTTCTATCATCGCCATGGCATGTAATTGTGCCTCTACTCTAGCTGAGTGCGTTGTACCAAGTTCCTCAATAGTCTTCATCCACGCGGGGGTCGGAAGTTCGTACGTCATCTGACCTTCGGCCGTGACGCGTCCGCCTGGGATGGGTTGTGGCTCGTATGCCTCTTCAAACGTTTCCTCCACCGAGATGGTGACCGTTTCTTCCTCAGCTGGAAGCTCAGGTGGGGAATCTGGCCTTGGTGGTGCTTCATATACTGCGATCCTTGATTCAAGGTGTGATACCTGGGCCCGTAATGAGTTGAGTTCCTCTAGGAGGTCAGGAGAGGGGTCCACAGGTGCTGGTATGTCTTGGTGTGTCGGTTCTCGTAACTGGAGTAATTTGTGATCTTCTTTGAGTTTCTGTAACTCCTCGTTCATGCAGTCATATTCATCTAGCAATCTTACATGATCGTCTAGCAGCATCCTCATCGAGTCTGAAGGAATGGCTTTGAACCTGCTAGGACTGAGTGGTTGGTCTGGGTGGTCGAGCGCTGCTTCTAAGTTTTCTCGGTTCTGATCCTGTAAGCGCTGGTTTTCTTCCTTGGCGGCTGCTAGGTGTCTTCGTAGTAAGCCCATGTTTCGTGTTAGCGTTGCATTGCGGACTGTCTGGGCTCTTAATAAGTTATCCAGGTCAGCAGTGGCTTCCTTCGTCTTTTCTTCGCTTTCTAGTTCCAATTTGTGATAAGCCTCGCGTAATTCCTGGTAGCGGGTGTTCAGAGAGGCATTCTCAATAGACAATAAATTAAGCTGCGACTGTAAGTCATTGGTTGTCCTCTGCAGCTGCTGATAATTATCACCAAGAGATGTGAACTAATCTCTTACTTGCGTCATACACATGAACATCTATCAGAATGCATTATCTACAGTGGGTGATAGTATTAATGGGGTGCTAAATGAAGATGCAGTTGGTGTAGATGCAATGGGAATGGGGAATGGGGGTGGGAAGGTGGATGATGTAGTGATTGTTGAAAATTGTGATGTGCCTAAAAATGTTTGTGCCGTGAGTGAAGTGAGTGATGGTGCAGTGGGTGGTGAGATGTCCATGTCTGTGGACGTATCTAGTGCGGTGACCGTGAATATGGGTGTGATCGTGGGTACTCGTGCTGGTGTAAATACGGGATTTAAAAAGGTTGAAGGGTAATTTACAGGGGGGCTGGCTGGAGCAGCTTGGTAGAAAGGGGAAAGAGGGGTTACAGTGGGTCGGGGAGGTGAGACGGGGGAGAAGGTTAATGGCGGTGGGAATGGGAAAAGGGGTCTTGGAGTTGTGGGGAAAGATGGAAAAGATTGATGAAGGAATGGGTTAGATAGAAAGGTGGGTGTGGGAGGGGGTAGACTAGGGCTAATGGGCGCGGGAATTGTGGGGTTAGTGGTCGTAAAGACAATTTCTGCAATGCCACCGGCGAATGAAGATGTTGGTCTGGGGGATTGAGGGTGAAGAGGGGGGGTTGGATGGACGGGCGGTGAGAGAGGAGCTGTTGGGGTGGTCGGTACTTCAGTGACTACTGAGGTTTGTACAAATGTAGCGCGGGGTGGGGAATCTACAAAGATGGTTTCTACAGCCAACGAACTTTCGGGGACGAGGCGTGCCTCCCTGGCTTGTTTAGAAGACTGTGCTCCTGTTGGTACACGAATGTATTCGCCGGGATTTGAAAGTAGTCGTACCCTGCGGGGGTCAAACTGTGGTAGTGGCTTTCGTTGCAAGTACCTGAGGGCTTCGTTGGAGCCTACTGATTTGACTAACTCTCTGAATCCTTTGATGTATGCGTCTTCGAATCCGCCTGTGACAAGTTCTTGTTCTATTATTGTTTGACTCTCTTCCTCTGTCAGCTTTTTGCGTGCCCAAACTTTTTCCATAGTTCTATACAGCTTCTTGATAGCTAGTGTGTAAGCTGCTGCTTCGTAAGTTTCATCTTCATGGGTACTTGTATCACCATGTGTGTCTGTTTGTTGGCCTTGGCCATCTGTCTGTTCATGCTCTTGGGATTCCTGTGTTCCCTAGCTAGCTTCGTCGTCTCCTTCGTCGTCATCGATTGCTGTTCTTTCGTCATCAGAGCTGGACACGATCTGTCCTTGTGGCTGATCCGTGGGTGTGGTAGGGTAGCTAGGCCTTTCAAATTCTTGAGAAAACAATTGTCCTTCTGAAAACTGGAACTCATTGGAGAATGCATCGGGCATCTCAAAATCAAAAGTTTGGTCCAGTGGCTCTGCTTGTCCTGGTTCTAAGTGGGGTATTGGAAAAGAGAAAGCTTCCGCACCAATAGTGGTGGGAAGTTCAGCTGCTATGGTGATAGGTTCTGTGGTTGTGGCTGTTTGAGGTGCAACAGTACTGGTGGTGCCCTCCGGCGTAACTGGTCTTGATAACCGTATACGAATTGGTGGTACCATGGGAGTGGCTGCTGTTGGTGACTCCTCTGGAGATGGTTGTGGCGAGGGTGATTCTGGGACTTGTAGGCATGGGATAGTACCTCTCATCCGCTTTCCGGCTCTGCCTTTGCTAGACTTTCTAGCCTTCCTAGTGGTGCCTTTAAATGCTTTCAGTTCCTCACTGGTCATGGCACGCTCAATTGGTAAGTCATATGCCAAGCACATATATATGATCCTGGTGAGGGCGCAACACCCATTGATTACCTTCTTTCGCTCCCACCTATGTTGTGCCAAATAGAGCTGATCAATTATCCAGCTCGCTAGATCAACCGTTTGCGGTCCAGTACATGCTAAGTACAATCCAAACCAGATTCTCTTGTGAGGCATGGTAAAACGATCCTAAGCTGGGAAAGCAAAGTGCTGCATGCATATCCGTAATGGCTTGGAAAGCTCAGGGGTTATGGCTGAAATATCCTCCCACTTAGTTACATCACCACGTTTCATCTGCTCTGGGACTAGCCGTTCTCGCTCCGTCGGAGTGTGCGTTCCATGTATTTTCAGAGCTGCGCGAATTAAATCTTTAGACAAATAAAACCTTCTGAATGGAGGATCATTTACCAAGGATGGTAACATGAATGTGCCAAGTAGATCCTTGTTTTCTGAAGCTGTTAAGGTGGTTACCAAGTAAAAACATCTGTAAAAATCGGGCTTAGGCAGAGGGTCACTAAAATATTCTGTAAATCCCGCTCGTGCCCAAACGTGCGTTAGATCTTGTGTATTCTGTAGTCCTTCAAATTCTCTTGACAAGAACTGGTACTTGGTCCATGTGCGAAGATCAAATGCCAAATTGGCCTCAAATATGAAATCAGCGTCTGCTAATGGTCCTGCTAGGCCTTGAAACCAGTGAGAATTACGATGAATCTTCTCAGTGTATCCTCTAGGAGGATCGTCTATTGGCATGGTCCTGGAAAACCTTGAAACTCTGGTGGTTGCATCGTAGGATAAGATTCCGCGAGTAATTCTCCAATATTGGCCATTGGTGTGCTTGGGCCAGCTTCTGATGGTCCTTCTTCGGTTTGCATGATGACTGACGAGCTAATGGAAAAGATCTGCTACAAAAGATTAACACATTAGTATGGAAATTAATTATGATCCCATTAAGGTGAGACCGCAATCCTTTTCCATAACCGATGTGTAACCCGTGTAGCCAAGTGTCGTGAAGTGATTGATGCAATGATCTTTTTGCAGAGCTAATGCAGGTCTCTAGACACCTACATGGTTCAGATTATGCCTACAATTCTTGATGAGCTTTTATTATGCATGATGTGGGGTTTGGGTGTATGAATTTATACAAGGTTTGGTTGAGGGTGAATTATTACAAGGGTGGAGTTTAAACGGGGTGGGAGAATTGTTAGATAATGGGGTACAAGAAGACGTTTGGATACGTTTAGGTATCCGTTTCCTAAGAGTCTTGGAGTGGGTGGTATGTTTCTGCTGAGGGACAGAAAGTGGTATTGGGTTTGGTGGTATTGAGGGATGAAAAGATTTCAGAGGGGTATATATTACATGGCTTGAGGGTTGGGCTATAATAAATTGTTTGGGTACCCAAATCTGCATGGGTGTGGGTCTATGGATAAGGTATTTCTTGGCGATCCAAATCTGTCGAGTACTTGTAGAAGAAGATCGAGGGGACTTTGGATGCTGACTCTGCTTTTGTTGAAACTTTGTCCTGTTCTCGTCTGCAGTGTTGCCAATAGCCTGTGGTTGCTGTCCTTTTGGCACCCATATTTGTTTCGTGCCACTTGTTCTGTGATGTTGGTACTGCTGCTTTCCTTGCCTTGTCTGGTGGTGTCGTCGGTCTGGGTTCCTCTGTTGTGGTTGACTCCTTCGAGGTTGGGTTTGAGAGGTCCATTGGACGCTCTGCTTTGGAAAAGAAGGGAGATCCAACACTTGCGTGACCTGCCCATTAGGAAGTGATTCGTTATTTATCTTTAATCTAGGCCAGTCCGCAGCAAGTTTGGAAGGATGAGCACCGCAGGGTGTTGTGCTCATTTGGCCGCTGATGCAACCCACCTGACCGCTGAGTGTGTTCATCTACCCTAGCGGTTGGGTAGCTGCCCCTTCTAGTTTGCAGGAAGCCCCAGGGAAGATCTCCTATCGTCGTTCTGATTGACCACTGTCCATAGCCAAGCCCGAGTGGGTTGGTGTAGACGTAACGTGACTGGTCTGACCCAAGATCTTCCGGTCTTCCGTCGCATGCGTTTCATAGGGTCTAGGGTTACAAACCTCAATCGGAATGCAATTAGGGAAGTCAAGCGGTATCACTCGCTTCTGCTCTAAGGTTCCAATCTGTAAGGAGCCTTGTCTAAGATTTAGGTCCACTGAGTGATCGTATAGCCAATCTTGGCCAAGGATTAGGGGTTCTATTAGGTCGTCATCATGGCACACTAGTAGTTTCGCTGTCATGGTCACATCCTTAATGAGGATAGGAAGGTCCACCTCACCCATGCAAGGGGTTTCCATGCCTCCTAGGCCTATGAGGTATGCCTCACTTGGCCGCATTTCTATTCCTGAATCCTTATAGTGGGACCATCTAATAGCACTAGTCGCAACATCTGAGTCAATTAAAGCCCTGAGCTCTTGGCAAGGGTTGCCGTGCTCTATCCTGACTGTAATGAATGGTCTCCTGTCCACTATACTAGGATGAGTGTTTGACTTTACTTGACACATGGCCATGGGGTATCTGGGTGTAGTTTCCAGATGGTTATAATGTTCTCTCCCTAGTCCTTGTCTTCTTAACTTCATGCGTTTAATGCGTTCTATTGCTTCTGCCTGAGCTTTCGCTCGTATTCTATTTTCTTCCTCCTTGCGCTTCTTTGCCAACGTGAGTCGTCTAAGCATATCCTCAGTAAGAGGTTCCTGATATAGCTTGACTCTACAGCCACTAATATAATTAGGCATTATATCTCCTTCTAAAGTGGCTAATTGTACTGCTCCACTTGTTGATAGTCTGTTAATGATCATAGGTCCATAACCTCGCTTTTCTAACTTACGTGCGTGTTGTTTCAGCGTATATACTAGAACTAAATCTCCTTCTTTTAAGCCTTTATCTTTCACATGTGCATCAAAATATGCTTTCTGTCGCTTCTTCCCTGCATATATTCCTGCTGCTGCCTTTAACCTGGTTTCTCCTAATCGTTCCAAGTCCATTATTCTTGCTGATAATTCATGGCCGGTCCACTGATGTTCTTGTGCAACCTTAAGGGTCGGTATCAAGAAGTCCAAAGGAAGCACAACATTCTGACCAAAAACCATCTGAAAGGGAGTTGCATTGAGTACGGTCTTGTAGGCCACTCGATATGCCCAAACAGCGTGGTGTAACTGTTTGTCCCAATCTGAACGTTTGTTGTTCACGAGTTTCGTCAGTACGTTACAAAGGATCTTATTAGTGTTTTCAGCCTGACCATTGGCCTAAGGATGATATGGTGCGGATTTCTTGTGAATCACCATAAAATCCTGTAACAAATATTCAATGACTTGGTTTAGAAAGTGAGTGCCTCGATCGCTCACTAACTCTATAGGCAATCCATATCTTGTAAAGAAATTTTCAAATAAGAATTTTGTAGTTGTGTGTGCATCATTCTTTTTCGTGGCTTTTGCCTCTACCCATTTCGTAAGATAATCTGTGGCAACAATAATGTATTCAGCATGTGTACCTTTTGCAGGGGGGTTAATGGGTCCTACAAAGTCTATACCCCACTTTGAAAATGCACGTCCGCCCATCATGGATTTCAATGGCATTTCATCTCTGCGAGTAGGAAACTGAGTTCTTTGGCACACATCACATCTCTTTACATAGGTATGAGCATCCATGTGAAGAGTGGGCCACCATAATCCTGCAAAGAGGATGGCTTTGATTATCCTATCGGGTCCAAAATGACCTCCTGCAACACCTTGGTGTGCAGTCTCTAGTATGCTCAGATAATCGCTCTCATGAACACATTGTCTTAGATATCCATCTCGTCCTCTTTTGTATAGGTTATCGCCAATAAGTGAATAATCTTGAGCTTCCTGCTCTAGACTGCGTTGTCGAGCTAAGGTCATTCCTTGAGGGAATGTCTTCGTCCTCAAGTATGTCACTAACTGTTCACTCCAGTCTGGTGTGAGAGACACGTGATATAATGTAGCATGCTCTACTGGTGGTCTTTCACAACAAACATTGCATTCCTTACACAACGTGTAGACATCTGCTTCCATCGTAGGCCAATATACTCCTAGTCTATGCAGAGTCTGTAATGTTCGATGTTTTGAATGATGTTGCTTTAGTGCACCTACATGTGCTAATTGCAACCAATTCGCATGTTCTGATTCATCCACACAACAAGCAAGAATCTTTTGATTATCCTGTTTATATATGCTTCCTGCCATTATTTGGTATCTCTGCGACTTGTTAATCTCTCCCTCTTTGATCTTTATCCTAGGATTCTTGGGTCCATATGTGAGAATAGGGACTAAAGGCTTAGCCCATTCTGGTGCTATCTCAAGATTAAACAAGTATGCATGTGGTAGATCATCCGCTACTCCTTGAGGAGCTTCTCCTAAGGTTAATCTTGAAAGGTGGTCAGCTCTAAGATGTGTCTTTCCTTTCCTGACTACGACTTCAAAATCATACTCCATGAGTAATAGAAACCAACGTATCAATCGTCCTGTGTTACATGGTTTGTTGACTAAGTACAATAGGGCTTGATGATCTGTAAAGAACTTGAACTTATTGGCCAACAAGTAGTGCCTAAACTTCTTTACTGCGTAGATCATCCCTAATCCTTCTCGTTCCGTCGTGGTGTAATTTCTTTCTGCTGCGTTCAATTGTCTGCTCGCGTAAGCTATGGGGAGATCTATGTTACCTTCATTCGTGGGTTGTGCTAACACACATCCTATGGCGTAATTGGATGCATCCACATGTACATGGAATGGCTTACTCCAATCCGGGGTTGTCAATATAGGTGCTGAGCACAAGCGTCGTTTGAGTTCATTGAATGAATTTTCACATTCATTTGTCCATTCAAAATTGGTTAAAAGAGAGTACAAAGGCTTGGCTATGATTGCATACATGTGTATGAATCTCCTATAATATCTGCAATGGCCCATAAATGCCTGTACCTCTTTCACATTAGTTGGTCTAGGTAAATCTGCAATTACCTTCACCTTTTCTTCATCCGCAGAGATTCCAATTTTTGACACAATGTGTCCTAGAATTTTACCTTGTCTGACCATGAAAACACATTTTTCTGGGTTCAAACAAACCTGATATTCTCGACATTTGTCAAATACTTGTCTTAACTCTGGGATATGTGTCTGTCTTACATTTGAATGTGCACATAAGTCATCGACATAAACTTCCAAACTCTTGCGTAAGAATTCCTTGAAGACATGACACATGAGTCGCTGGAAAGTGGCGGGTGCATTTGTTAAGCCAAATGGCATTACACGAAATGCAAATATGCCCCATTCAGTGGCAAATGCCGTCTTGTGTTGGTCCTCTGGAGCAATGGCTACTTGATTATAGCCTGAGAATCCATCAAGAAAGCTGTAAACTTCCTTGCCCGCAACTCTTTCCAATAGATGTTCTGTGATAGGAAGAGGATAATTGTCTCTAATCGTGGCGGCATTAACTTTTTTAAGGTTAATACACACACGCAATTTTCCATTCTTCTTGGGCACAACCACAATGGGAGATACCCATTCGGTATGCTCAATTTCGTAAATGAATCTTGCTTCTATCAAGCGATCTATCTCCTCTTTAATCTTCGCAGCGTAGTTATCATTGTACGTGTACGGTTTCTATTTTGTCGGTTTTGCATCTGGAGTCATAGGGATACTATGAGAGCATATATCTGGATCTACTCCTTTCAAATCTTTGTAACTCCAAGCAAAAACATCTCTATATTCGCGCAATAGGGTAACGAGCTCTTCTTCTTCTTCAGTTGTCAAATCATGCCCTATGTATGTACATTTTTCTTCTTCTCCTTCTATGGCTACGATTATTTTCTTGGTTTTCTCTCGGTTATCATATACTTGTCCGTCATTCGCCTTTCTATTAGGCATTCGTACCATGATTCTTCTATCTTCGATTTCATACTTCTTGAAGTTCTCGGGTACTTCAAATAAAGATTCTTCTTTTTCTGACATGGTTTCTTTCTTCTTTCTTTTCTTGCCTTCACTCTTGGTAGTCACTTGAGTGGCTAACCTCACCTCATTCGTAATTTCCTCGTGTCTCTGAGTGTGAGTCTCTACCTCGAAGAAATATTCTTCCTCTGATGCAAAGGGTGGGTCCATGATAATTGATTCTAAATCAAAATCGCTTGCATCCTCAAATGCATCAGTGTTAGGTTCACACTCTTCTAAAATTGCATCGCACATGATTGGCTCTATCGTGAAAACTGAGATATCATAGCCATCCTCGTCACAGTGGGGTGTCCATTGTTCTTCATTGATGGCTACATCCATGGTTGCTAGGATTTCTGCCCAACCATGGGGTTCAAACTCTTCGTCTGGGAATACTACAGGTGCGTAGGCTGGATCTTGAAGGGTTCGTGGATGTTGTTCTGCACCTAAGGTCCTGGCTTCTAACCTTTCTTCCTCTTGTTTGGCTACTTTACACATCCATAAATGAGTATCCTCATGCAACCAAGAAGGATCTGATTCTAATGAGTGCACGGATTCCGTCTCTACTGGTGTCTTATGGATGGTATTCCATTGTATTGGGGGTACATCTCGATGTGAATAGTCTTTAAGATTGACTTTGGTAGTCACTCCTAAATGTTGCAAGTACAAAGAATTAGTTCCCCAATCTTGTACAATTTGCAACTGACGCATGAATGGTCGTCCCAATATCATCTCATAAGCATGATTTTTTGCAAAGTCACAAATGGCGAAAGTATGCTCAAATTCTACACCACAAGTGGTGAGAGATAATCCTTCTAGTAAGCCTAATGGTTTTTCTATGTGTCCATCAGCCATTTGTAGCTTCATCCTGGTGGGTCTTAATGCTGGCTTACCCCAACGTTTCCATAAAGTGGTGGTATCGATGGCTACTCCGGCTCCTGAATCTAAGATGGATTTCGTGGTGTAGCCCTGATGGGTTATCGGAAGATAAGTGTTACCTTCCTCTCCTTCACTTACATCTCCAATCTTTTCTACGGGTATCTCTGGTACCTTCTTATGTGATCCTATTTGTGAGGGAGTAGTAGCAAGCTCAGGGAATTGATTTGCTACATGTTTCCACAATTCTGGTTTTATCTTCAATAACTCCTCTAGAGTGAGATTACATTGTACTTTGGTATTCTTGATCACTTCCGTGTTTCTAGGGATTATTGATTCTTCATTCCTCACTATAATCGTGGGTGCTCTCATATTAATAGACTTTGCTTCCCAAGGTCCTGTGAACTGAGGTAATTCTTGTAAAGAATTAGATTCAAAGCCTGTGTGTTCACTCAGTTGTTCCTCCTCTACCTCATCGTAAATAGAGGGAATGTCTTGGGGAAATTGTTCTTGCAAGTCGTCTATTTCTTGAATAGGAAGATGGGTTCCTTGTTCCTTTCTCCACTTCTCTTCTTGTATTTCTCTCAAAAATTCATGTGAATATTTATGTATGGAAGACAAATTGTCTTGACTTTCTGAGTTGGGTACTTGAGACAGGGATGGCGCATTCCTTTCCTGTGTCTCTGGGACAATAGGGTTCCTAGGCTGATCCTTTTTCTCTTTGCTTTCAATCAAGTATTCTAGCCTCTCCATTAGTCCTTCAAAATGTAATTCCGGTTTTGCCATGTTGTTCCAATTACGATATCTAGAGGCTTCGAACAAAGCTTGTGCTAGTTCTACCATCTTCATGCAAAGTTTAGTTCTCTCAATTTCTAGCTCAGCTCGAGGGTAGTTTTTGCTCATTTCAGCTACCTGAGGTCCCTCTTTTAATCTAGCCTGATATGCACGAAACATCATGTCTAGATTTTCTGGTATGGGTTCCGCTAAAACTGATCCTGATTTCTGAGCTGGATTCTCTTGATTCAATTCTTGTGAAGTCAATTCTGGGATTTTGGCTCTAGATTTCTTCAAACTTCCTTCCAACTCAGTTATCTTTTTACTCCATTTTCTCTTAATTCTTTCTCTAGAATCTTTCCAAGATTTTGTCTTTTTACTGCTAGATTCTGCAACTTCACTACTTCCGACTGCTTTCTCCTGATTAAGCTGTTGGTTCTGTACGAGCGCCTGGGCTCTTGTTATAGCTTGGATAGGCACGTATGTAGGGTTGGATCCACCTGCGTTATTTACAATACCTATCGCGTTGATCGGTGTCACATTCGAAGCGTTAACTGGATTTTTAGGACAATCTTTGATTATGTGCTCTTTGCCACAATCAGCACAAAAGCCTTGGATGTTATAGTACTGTGATTGTCCTGCCATCGGGGGATGTGGACAATCCTTTATGAAGTGATCTCCTTGGCACCTAAAGCATGGTCCTCTAGGGCCCTGTGGTCTCTGTTGTCTTACTTGGGGCCGTGGATTTGGGTTTGTGTACATCACATTAGCATAGTCTGGCTCCCAACTAGGTTCCACTGGTGGACTATCATAATGATATGTCTCCACATGTTCTGTTGACTCTGTGTAATAAGCGGGTGGACTATCTACATGCGTAGAGTCAAAACTGTTTGAGTGTGGGTCACTCTCTGTGATCAAAGGTGAAGAAGGCACTAATGCCCTACTTAGGTTCTCTTCTGCAGTAGCGTATTTGACTGAGATGACATTCGCTGGTGGGGGTGGCTGTTGAGCTAAGACAGGTTGAGGTCTCTGTTGAGCCTGGTATGGGTAGTTCTGAGGAGGCCTATAGTAATAAGGCTGAGCATTGTATTGGCCTTGATACCTACCTGGCTGTGCGTATGCTTGCGGGTAGTTCTGTCTCACGGTTTGTTTGTTGTACGGGCAGTCCTGAGCCGTATGATTCGTGTATCTTCTCTCAATTGTACAATATTGGCCACTAGGGTTGGCTTGAGGTTGTGTTGCATTGGGACACACATTTGCCATATGATCACCACCACAGGTGTAACAACGCTTGTTCATTAGCACCCTAGGTTTACTAGAAACTCCTAGTTTCTGTGCCACTTTTTCTGCTAGGTCTTCTATTGAGCTAGACAATTTTGTGGATGCTAGAGATGAACAGTTGCTCTAGCGTTCTGGGTTCTTTTAGGTACACATAGGAGCGCAGTTTAGACATCGTTCCACATATTGTCTAAACCTACGTCCTGCAAGTCTTACTGTTTCTTGAGGGGTCTGTTTAAAGCTATGAATCAACGAAGACGTGTCATGTCTAATCCCACTTTTAGAGGATTCGGTGATGAATGACTCTAAAAAGTGATGGATGTCTCTAAATTGCCTTTGTTGCAGAGGTTGGAACCAAGTTAAAGCTGTATTCTTTAACGTTAGTCCAAATGCGTTGTATTGCGTGAACATGTCTTCAACTTGTTCGGCTCTTAGTACTTGCTTGAATTCTGCAACGTGGTCATAGGGGTCTCCTGTCCCATCAAAGTAATTCTTCATTGATTTTACCAACTGTGTGGGTCTCAATATTCTTGCGTGTTCGCGTGGTCTAGGTAGAGGAAAATCATCTCTACCACCTAGTACTCCATGATCTCTTTGTCTATCCGCTCTATTAGTGTTTGTGGTTGTTCTATCTCTCCCTATGGGGTGATTAAAGCTTACTTCCGGTCTCTCTTTATTTCCCTCTCTTTGATTTCCATGGGCTGAGGATGTTCCTGCCCCTTGTTGACTTGTATTCATGTTCGTCCTAGATGGAGGGAATACCAATTCACCTCTCCATGTGTATGTGTTTTTAGCGCGGTCAGGCACCACAAAGACTCTTTCTGAAGTCTCATCCAGGTATACAACCTTTCCAGGTGTATCCGGGTCCTTGAACTCGTATATAGTGATGATACCTACCTCACTAAGTAGTTCTGTCTTGTATCTCCAAAAAGCTTCATCAGTTTCTTTATTTACAAACAACTCTATGCTTCTGTTGTCCTGAGGGATCCATTCCGAGATTAGTACTCGTGTCAGTACAGATTTCCCTCTAGGTGTTCTACGCTCTTCTAATGGTTCTTTTCCTTGATGTTTTGCTTCCGTCTCTGGTTGAATCACGCCAAACTCGTTGGTATTGTTTGGCTGCGTACTTAATATGTACATTGTTCCTTCCTTGTCTATGTACGCGTCTCTCTCAAATTTCACCACTCGACGTTCCAATCCAATGGGTTGATCGGGGTTGTGCATTTGCACCACTTGCCTTCGCAAACCATCCTCATAGATGCGAGCACCTAATCGGTTGGTTCGGAGAAACTCTAGTTGTGTTCTATAGGGTCCTTCTGGCTTTTCTAAATAGGCTACATTCGACCCTCCTTCTGGTTTTTCTGTGCTAAATGCCATTTCTGAATCACTAGTATCTGAGCTCTCGTAGGGATAACTAGTGTTCAATTGTTGAGCCCACGATCGTGCGGTAGTTCTTACACTTGCCTCTGATGATCTAAGGCTTCGCCGGTCTGATTGCCTATATGTTTGCCCGATCTAAGGTTCATTAATTTTCTTCCTTGCACACTCAGTACACGCTCAGATCGTCAATGATTCTTTGTTATTACTGTCTTGATTCTTTTTAGATTTCTTTAGATTCTTGTCTTAATGTATGCATCAGGAATTCGACTTTCCGTGGTACTTTGAGTTCTCGTTCTGTCAGACTTATGTTCTTTCCTTTAGGTTTTCGTGTCACACACCTTTATCTTTAGTCTTGGACTTGACAAATTTAATTCTCTTGAACTTGAGGCGTTCCTATCGTCTTAAATCCACAAAAGCTACTGTTTAGCCTAAGCTAAGAATTGACTGAGGGGGTTGAGTAATCTTCCAACCTCGAGTCAGCTTTTCTGGTTGCTCTGATGCCCAAGAAGCCGCGCTTCCCAAGCTTTATGCCCTTCACTGCCTTGCTTTGGTTGTCTTTGATTGCCCTTGCTAGACCTGGAAAAATTCAATATTAGACCAATTCACAGTTGGATGATCAAGCACTTGAGTATATACACCTTTTAAGTCCCTTCCCTTTTGCCCAAATTTTCAATGCTTGCCCCCTGGCTTTCTAGTCCCAAACTAGGTCAACCTCAAAATAGCTTGTCTAAAAATAGATGTATCCTTTAAGAAAAAAACAGTTGAGGTCACGTAGTACTCGTAGAGAGCTTTCTAACGAGCTATTAAGCTCAAAAAACGGACTTCGGATCAAAAAGTTATGACCATTCAGGCCCTGGGGGGTAAAAACTGACAAACAGGTTTTTCTCCAAATATGAGCTAAGGGGTCTCCTATGAGTCTAATCACCCAAAAATTTCCCAAAAATAGCCCCAAAATTGACCAAAAAATGAAACCCTAAAATTTGCGATGGGGGTGCACAATCGCGATGGTGTGAGACAATCGCGATGGTCTGGGACCGTCGCGATGGCATGAGGGTGAACCGTCGCGATGGCGTGAAAGTGGACAATCGCGATGGCGTGAAAGTGGACAATCGCGATGGCTCGATCAGGCGGACAATCGCGATGGCGTCAGTCAACGGTCAACGTGAACAATCGCGATGGTCCAAAGTTAACCGTCGCGATGGTCACAGCTGCGATGGCTTGAGCCAATCGTGATGGTCTGGGCGCGATGGCGTGAGCCAATTACGATGGTCCAAAATTTCGGGTTGTCGCGATGGTGCGAGGTGCAAGCCGTCGCGATGGTCACGCTTGCCACGTGGCACCGTCGGGGCGATGGCGTGAGCCAATCGCGATGGTGTGGGGTCAACCGAACAGTTGCGATGGTCTGCGAACCGTTGCAATGGTCCAAATGAACTGTCGCGATGGCGTGAGACCGTTGCGATGGTCCGGCCGAGCCGTCGCGATGGCGTGAGCCAATCGCGATGGTGTGACACAATCGCGATGGTCTGAGACCGTCGCGATGGTCCACCAAACTGAGAATTTCTGAAATGCGTCTGTGGATTCGTAGATGCGCAAGGGTCGCCTACACGCCTGTGTGGTCGCCTACCTAAAATTCCGAAGTTTGCAGACCATCACGATGGTCTGACACACTCGAAAATTTCTGACAGAAGGTGATTTTCTTACCTTTTTGCAGCCTTCCTGATGCACTGGAGTACTGTACTTGCAAGAAAACTCAAGAAAGCAAAAGCACACACAAGCACAAAAGCTCTCTCTCACTCTCTCGCATGCACAAATGAGGGGAAATGAGGAGAATGGGTGGATATGGTGAATTTTTTGATTTTTTTTGGAGATGAAGATGATGATGCGGTGATGAAGATGGAGTGTGGGGGAGGTGAAAAACACTAAAAACTAAGTAAAAACAACAACAAAAACTGAAATTTTTACCTTTCAACGCCACTTTTTGCTATACTTTTACCATCACACATTCGTCCTAGACTCGATCCCCGGCAACGGCGCCAAATTTGGTGTTGCTCTAGCACAATGGTGAGAACCACGTTAAGAAACTCCACCTCCTTAATGTCAATCCGCGGAAGAGATAGGAGTGATATGAAGATCGTGAATGTGAGATGAAGTGAGAGTGAAGGTGAGAAGCATAGAAATGCACACACACATACACATACACACTACGAAGAGACAAGCAAGACACAATGGAAGGTGAGAAATCAACTCTATTACTCAAGAACACTATTACAAGCTCAAAAGAACTCTAACCTCAAACAAGCTAACACTAACCACTCTCAAAAATGAGCTCTCTAGCTCTTTTTATAGTTTCTAGACTAGTTTTGACCGGTTTCACATCTAGTGACCGGCATAGTTAAAAATTAGGTCCTAGATGCTATTTGGAAGGGTAAACGGTGTCTAAAAATAACGAAAATTGATACGCTTGTTCTACCTAAGCTCCTCAAGCTCGAGGACTCCTCGGCTTGCACAAAATGGAGCTATGGATTACAAAATGGGGTTTTCTATGTTACATATGTTACAGTAGTGATAAAAATCACTGTTGGAGGTTTTTGAAAAGTATTTTTAGAACATGATTCTTTGAAAAAAGATTCCACTGGCTTACTGCTCCGTCGTTACATGCTTCCGCGTCATCTGTGCCTCTGGCTGCTTCCAACAACATTTGAGTCTTTTGCATTTGTTTTGCTGAAAAGAACCAACCATAACACTAATTTAGTAAGAAAAAAAGAAGAGAAATGAGTAACAAGTACAACAATAATGCTCACTTGTTATCCATGTAAGACCAAATGCATAAATAACATAAGATCAAAAGTCACCATGAATATACTAAAACAAATAGGGATCAAAGTAAATAACAAGGTTATAAAATTTAAAAATCCATTTGTATTTATGAATAAATGTTTTTTCTAATTGCATGATGCAAGCATTAACCTTCACGGCGAACAATTTACACATAATCCTTGAAAAGAAAACACTAACCTTCATGCATAAAAACATGTGTATGTGGAAATATAGTGCAAGGATGCATGTACATATGTAAGTATAGGTGAGGGATAAGGGTGAGCAGTGTGTGTTTGTTTAGTAATTAAAGTGATGATTATCATAAGTATGTATGTATGTATGTAAGTATCTATGTATGCATGTGTGTATGTATATATGTATGTATGTGTGCATATACACACACATATTTATACATACATACATACATGCAGGTATCGGGGAGTGAGAAGACGATCAAGTGGATCAGACCGGTATAGCTACCACATCTATACATGATCATGCAATGAGCATGAGTTAGATGGTACTAATTACCATTGTGAGCATATAAGATCATGTATTGGTAGCAAAAGGGTTCTGGAATATTGTATAGGGTGTTGAAAAACATCCTACTATGCCTGCAAATACAGTTACTTAACGTGAAATAGATGGCATTGAAGATGATGAACTTCAATCTCCTCATCATGTTACGGTTCCTAGTGCACCTACTATTGAACAGCTTTGTTGGGATGGCAAAGATGCTTAGACACATGCATTGATAGCTTTATCTATCAAACATGCCATTATTCCTCACACTCACTCCTACAAGGCAACAAAGGATGCTTGATATACACTTATAACCTTATACCAGACAAGAAATGAGGCTCATGTTGCTTATCACTGAAAATAGTTTGACAGTGAGCATATGAATGAAGGGGAATCTATGGAAATTTTTTTGACAAAGATCAAAGACTTGAGGTAGCAATCGATTTCTGTTGATGAAGTCTTGCTAGATAGTTCATTTGTGTAAACTATTCTTAATGATCTTCT
The DNA here is from genome assembly GCA_020310875.1 of Ceratopteris richardii. NCBI lineage: Eukaryota > Viridiplantae > Streptophyta > Polypodiopsida > Polypodiales > Pteridaceae > Ceratopteris > Ceratopteris richardii. The sequence goes on from CM035420.1 coordinate 95,982,550, forward strand.
AGATTCATATTAGATTTTTGCTTCTACTCTTCGATTGATGATGAAAAGAAAATCCAAATGCCTTACATTTGAGGAGTTATTCTCTATTCTATTGCATGAAGATCAGTCTAGGTAGAACATGTCAATTATGTGTGTTACACATCAAGCTTTCTTAGCTAGTCAGAAGGGCAAAGGTAAATGGATCTCATCTATTAGTAAGCAAAATATGATAATGCTTCAGAGTTGAAGAAGGAAGACAAAGATGAGAAGAAAACAAAAAAAGTTAGGAAAAGTTTTGCAAATAATGTAACGCAAATGATCATGTCATAAAGATTCGTCCTAAGCTGGCTAAAAAAGAGACAAAAAAGAAAGAGGATGGAATGGTTGTTGGAGAGGATAAAAAAACTTCAAATATTGAATCTCTGCATAGATTCAATCACTTCAAACTTCAATCAAGTCTGCAAAGAAAAAATTCATAGAAAAAATATGAAACATACACTCATTTAATTTTCTTTCGTTTTTTAATTTATTTTTTATTTTGCTAAGTATTTATTTTCTTCTTCATATTTATTTATTTTCTTTGTTTTATCTACTTAATTTTTTATTTCCCTTTCACTTTTCTTATTTTTTATATTAATTCTTTTTAATTTTCTTATTTTCTATATTTCATTTTCTAATTTTCTTTTTAATTATACTTTCTATTTATTTTTAATTCCTATGTTTTTTCATTTCATTATTTGCTTTTTCTAATTTAATATATTACAAAACGAACCCAATCTTTTTTAAATCAAAACATAATAATAATAAAAAATCATAATAAAAAAATAAATAAAAACTAAATAGACGATTTTTTTTCTCTCTCTCTCTCTAAGGGGAAACGGATGAGTCTCTCTCTCTCTCACACACACAGAGGCCATCTCTTAGGTAGGCGGAGGGGGAGATGAATGAGTCTCCCTCTATCTCTCTCTCTATGTGAAAGAATTGAATAGTTGTGCTGGTATAATAATGATAATCATCGACTTCCACCGACAGACCATCCAAAGTGGTACCAATGAGGAATGCAATTGCAATAGGTATGTCAAGGTCAATAACACTCATGTCCATTGAAATCATCACTGAGGGTAAGGACCATGTCCCTATCAATGATGATAGGAATGAGATGGGCAATTATAATAATTGTGCACATGGAAAACTCTTCAATGATTATTTTCTAAAGGAAAACATCCATTGTTGAGTCAATGGAAGCAGCTTGACAAAATAGTTGCCTAGTCTATCCTCCTCTCCAATTTTCACCTCCAAAATAGTTGACAAAATAGTTGCCTAGTCAATGGAGACTCTAATTGTAGTCACATTTTCTCAACAACATCGGCAAGTCTACATTTCAGCATTGCCTAAAACAATCTCTCTTTCTCTCTCTCTCTCATCCCTGATTGGTAGCAGTTCAGAGCAGCGGCAGTAGCTCAATCTCCTCTCTCTCTCTCTCTCTCATCCCTGATTGGTAGCAGTTCAGAGCAGCGGCAGTAGCTCAATGTCCGCTCTCTCTCCCTCTCATCCCTGATTGGTGTTCAGAGCAGCGGCAGTAGCTCAATCTCCTCTCTCTCTCTCTCTCTCTCTCTCTCTCTTGTACGTACCTAAAGAGAAAAAAGTCTTAGAAAAATCGACACACGAATACACACACTTATATAGACACACATGCATGTGCACGCACTCTCACTTTGAGTTTACACACACAACACACACAGAAAACATGCAAACCACACATATGTACACACATGCGCACACTTAACACATGGATACTGTTGTAAGCACACGTACACATTTATTAAATATTTTGTTTTTTATCTATATATTTTTTATTAATATTTTATTTTATTTTATTTCATATTTTAGGATACACACATAAAAGCTTATATATTCATACATAAATAAACACATATATCCACACACAAATACATACAAGCACATGATCACACATACACTTATAGGTATCACACAAGCACGCTCACACTAACATGAACATACACATATAGGCACTTGTAGGCACACAAACACAGATACATGCCTACATAACCCATATACATAGGCATACATACACACTCACACATATCAGTGCATGCTCATTTATACACACAAATTACCCACATATACTCATATTCCATAAAGAACACATCGGCAATCATGTTCACTTATGCACATAATCAATTATACACATACATTCACATAGATACGCATGTTTACCTATAATCGCATTCACCTAAGTACACACAAGAAACACACATAGATTGCACACATATAGAACACATACCACAACACGTACACACACAGAACACAACTTATCCACATCACACACACATTAGACACACAATAATCACATAAATTCATAATCATAAATGCACATATACACAAACATATATAGCACATGTACACACATACATTTCACTCACATTCATAGGCACATTTAAGCACACATAGGCACATAGATATAGGGCATGCATACACCACATTCACACTCATGAACATAAAGCTATACATGTATAGGCACATATAACACATAGTTGATCATCCATCCACACACTTACACATGACCATAATTAGACATGCACATGTACACTTTCACACATAAGCTCATGTTCATACAATCACACATCACACATATAAACCCATACATACACACACACACACTTACACATGCACATAGTGAGACACATATAGGCATACACATACACACAAATGGAACATATAACAAACATAACACACACACACACACTTTACACATGCACATAGTGAGACACATATAGGCATACACACACACACAAATGGAACATATAACAAACATAAAACACACACACACACACATTTATGCGCATATTTAGGGATACATTCACACTTATGTACACACATGGACAAGTATAGATTTACATATACAAACATAGATGCCACATAAATACACCAAACACATACTCATACACTTCATAGATGCCACATAAATACACCAAACACATACTCATACACTTCAGTGCACACATGCATATTTTCACATACACACAACGTACACTTATCCACATTACACATTCAATAGGCACACAAGAAACACATATAGTAATAAGCATAAATGCACATATATACACACATATATAGCACATGCACATACATACGTATCACACACTTTCATACACACAACATAAACTTATCCACATTACACATTCAATACGCACACAAGAAACACATATAGTAATAAGCATAAATGCACATATATACATACATATATAGCACATGCACATACATACGTATCACACACTTTTATAGGCACATTCATGCACACATAGGCACATAGGCTTATGCATACACACACACGTGGAACATATAATAACTATAACACACACACACACACTCATGAGCACATTTTAGGCACATAACATATAAACACACACATATGGTCACACATGCATACAACACATATATGTACAAGCACACACACATGCAGGTAGTTACTCACAAACACACATACATGTTCACACACACATGGAGAGAGAGATATAAACATCTTGCTAATCTTATTTTTCATGGTTTCCAGTAGGTACAAAAGAGAGAAATCAATCAGCAACAAAAGCTTCAAAAATAAATTAGAGAATCAGAGAATCTATTGTTGTAAAAAAAAGTTTTTATTTTCTTGGTAATTGTCACTCTAGCACAATGGAAGTGCCATTGTGGTGAAGATCCAATTTGTAAATGTCAATCCATGGAGAGATGAGGATGGTATGATGACCGTGAGTGAGAGGAATGCACAAGTGCATGAGTGAGAAGCACACTAACATGCACGCACACACACACACAAAAGGTAGAGCAAGAGTAAAACAATGGAACCTTTCATTTAAGAGATCTTTATACAAAGTTTCATAAAAAATTCAACCTCAAAAGTGAGCCCTCTAGCTCCTTTTATAGTTTCTGACTAGCTTTGGCCTAGTCCAGACCTAGTGTCCAATCTAGTTAAAATTTACATTTCTACACTCATTTGAGGACTCAAATGTGCCCCATAAAATATGAAAATTGATAGTTGAGCTCTTCTAATACTCCTCAAGATCCAAGACTCCTTGGCTTGCACAAAATGGAGTTTAATCTACCAAAGATGGGTATTTACATAAAGTTTTAGTGATAAAAATCATAGTTTTGATTAGAGATTATATATGGAAAAATTGATAGGCATATTCTCTACTAGATCTGTGTTGATTGCCCTACCTATTCAATCCTATGTCTGAGACTTGTCTTTCTTCTTGGCCTTCTTGCCTGAGGCTCCCTTGTGTGCTTAGTCTTCCTTGGCCACTAACTCTGCTCCCCCTCGAGTCTATCATCCGTGACAAACATTTGTTGGATGGGATGCCCATCTAGTACTAGAGGACATTGGCTATTAGTATGTGCTCTTGTAATCTAAGTCCTTTTATGAGACCAATTTATAGTTGTTCCCAATCTATAGCACTTGGGACTTCTGGGTGTGGTGTTTGATAGTACTCTGAATACATTGCCTACTCACATGTGAAGAATTGCAAGAGATGGGTGGGTTTGGAGATAAATACCTCGAAACAATGTTCCCAAAAACCTATCATAAATGTATGTTCACAAGTTTGCTTGTGGGAGGGGTGGGAGATATTTGATATGTGCATGCCATGCATATATAGTGCGAATGAAAGGAGTAGAGCTCATATCATATACGAGATCATAATTACCATTGTGGAAACCTAGTGTAGAGATATGTGGATCTTTAACATTTCTAAAAGTTAAGCATACCATCAACATCAATTCAATTATCTTAAGCATCATCTGAGTGCTACATCTCGCATAATTCTGAGTCGAGGCATCCAATGTCTGATAGTTGCAGTCATGTAAGAGATAATGGGTGGTCCTTGGAGTGGTGCCAGATATGAGTAGTTCACCGATTGATGCAACATGGATTATTCTTGACCTTAATTGCAAATGCACACCATGATTATCTCCTTGGTATTGGTCCATAGCACGAGTTGTATAATATGTGGTCGATCATTTGACCATGTGCGGAGCATCTCGAGATATGTCTCTAGTAAGTGTGTGCACCAGTTTGGTTGAAAAATGTTACCTTTCCTGGTGGATGCCGATAAATCCTTTAGCTTGAATTGTGTGGCAAATGTAGGTGCATTGCCAATGATATATGTCACTTCTACATTATAATCAGTGAGGATTACAAAATACAATCGGTATTGTAGCCCAAAGGTTGCCATCAATCTTTTGTGTGCTAGATTTTGAAAATATTTTGATTTGAGTACTTCTTCTTCCATGTTTGCCATTGCTAAGATTTGGATGGCGACATGATTATCATGGGTTCATCCAATTTCTTTGACCTAATTTAGCCACTGGGGCATGGGTGCTTCATGCATTTCCCATCTCTCACCTATAACCCAGCCATTTAGGATTGATTGAGGTTTGAATTCCTCCTCAAAAGTATGCTCAACAAAAATCTCTAATGTGTCTTCCACTTTAGGTAATTCTAGGGACGATGGGTTTCTTTTGTAGTGGAGAAGCCTAGTTTTGAGTTCCTAGACTTGCTTTTTTTGAATTAGTGAGTTTGAGTGGTTTGGTAGTGGCTATGGTGGTTTCTAGGATTGCTTGGGGTGGTGATTCCTTCTATTTTTGTTGGACTTGTGCTACTTCCTTTGATAATTTGTCATGGGGCTCCAGAAAATTTGCTTACTCTTCAAGAATGATGCAAATGTTCTCAAGAAGGCAAGCCTAGAACTTGGATGGACCGATGGGTGCACTAGGTGTTTTCTCAATGGCTACTTCCAAGTTTTCTTGATTCTATTGTTGTTACCGTTTGTTCTCCTCCTGAGTAGCTATGAGATGAATCTTTAATAATATCATGTTGTGTGATAATTGAGCATTGCGTCCCATCTATGTATATAAATGGATTTCTAATTTATTTCATAGGCTCTTGATCCATATTTTGCATCTATGACTCTAGATCATTATGGGAGATATGTAAAGCACTGCACTGATCTTGCAACAGAGCATTACTAGCTACTAGGGTAGAAATCCTCTCTTGAAGGTGCATGGATTGATCTTGAAGGCCTACATTGTGCTATGCCAGTTGTTGGTACTCGTGTCGTAATTGGTTGGCATTATTCACCATCAATGCTATTGTAGTGTCTACTCTAGAAGTATTTACAATGAATGCATGTTGTATGGATTTTTTAATGCATGGGGAAAGGAAGGGGAATGGGATGAGTGAATTCCATGGAAAGAGACTCAGTGAGTGGTGGTGATGTTGGTGGAGGGGGGATTGGGAGAGTGGAATTCAGGGCATGGGGAGGGTGCAATAAGTGGTGGTGAAATGTCCATAGGGTCAAAATGTGTGTGGTTGTAAGTGAGGTGGTCACCACAAATACTTGTACGGTGGGTGTAGTGCTTGATAACAATGAAGATTGTATAGAGGGGTTGAGGGTAAATATGTAGGATCTTGCTACCTAAAGGAGGATTCAAGTGAGCCCCAAAAGGAGGGGTCGAGATGGTCGTGGTTGAAACATGGAAGAAAAAGGAGATATGTATGGCATTGAGTATGAGTATGGTGGGAATGAAGCTATTATTTCTTGAGCAAAAGGGTAGGGAGCAATGGTGACAAGATGACCTATTATGGGTTGAGATAGGAAGTTTGTGGTTGCGGAGGTGTTGGTATGGTAAAAAGGGGTTGGTAATGGAGGAGAAAAGTTGTGACTGTGAGATAGGGCTGCAAAATGTAAAACTAGGGAGTGTACTACTTCAGTGACAAGTTGTACTTCGATGGTGGAGATGAAAGTGGGTTTGGTCATTCTGGGGGGTGATTTAGGGGGAATATGGAAAATGGGTTTGGTCACCTGATTGAATGTTTAAATTGTAGTTGTAGGGTGAGGTTTTGGGGTCCTGATGGGGGATGGGATGGGAAGGGGTGAAATGGGAGGGGTTTTACAAGCACTTTAGGGGTTAGACCTATAGTTTCTCTAGAGCTTAGTGGTACGGAGGTTGTGGTGACTTTGGTCGTGATGGTGGCAAATGTCATTGTATCGGCTGAAGTGAGTGGGATCTGAATATTTTTACCTAATCTTTGCCTTTGTGTGGAGATGTTGTTCATCATATTGTACTCTTGGTCTCTATAGCATGAGATCAATGGCATCAGCAACACTGATAGCTTTTGATAAGGCACATAAAGAGGCTAAGAACTATGGTTCTATAAGAAAATAGAAACATAGGAGAATAGACCAGCAGACATAGTTGAGAGAAAAACAAAGACAAAGACAGATGTGCATTGAGAGATAGAGAACTCAAATTCTCAAATTGCCAACAATAATGCAATTACAACGATGGTGTTGTCCATCCATGCACTCCCAATGTGGAGCTTAGATGGCGATCTAGATAGACTTTAGATGAAGAGCTTACTAGTGCGCAATGCTCTGTAAATCTCAAGATGGGCCATGCTTATATAGATTTTACAAGGGGAGCCGATATAAATAAATGTAGCTGAGAGATACAAAATAGTCAGCAAAATATATAATCCGACAATATCTCTCGAACCCCCTTGACGGGGGAAAGCCCCCCTCTACACTCCCCCATTAAGGCCCTATGGGGAAACTACATGGCATCACAAGGCCTCTATTTTTTACTAAATGGCAACCCAGTGCTCGAAAGTTTATGCCCTACCTAACCTAATGGCTAGGCTCACAAAGATCATCTATTACCATCAATGATCACACATAGACCTCCTCTTACTTGGAAGTTAGGGTTCCACAAATGTATGGGCCCTCACAATGGCTTCTCCTCATAATGGGGCCCTTACAACATAGAGCACCATGGATCATTTGTGGTCACTTGAGGGTTGATTATTGAGTATATCTAACACCCCCCCTCAATGTCCACCCTGTGGTGAACTACCTCCTTGGTCCAATACGAAGCTTTGGAAAGTGTCGATGAAGTTGCTCTCTCCCAAGGGCCTTCTTGAAGATATTTTCTCCATTTTCTTTAGTTGGACATTAGCTTATCTCCATGACCCTGTCCTCAATCAACTCATGCACATAGTGATAAAGAATTTCTATGTGCTTGGTATGTGCATGGAAAAAAGGATTCTTCGCAATGGCCATGCAAATTTGGTTGTCACACTTCAACCATGTAGTAGCCTTTCCTTGTATTCCTATGTGCTTCACATGTTGCAACACATGTTACTTTGTACTCAACTTCAGTAGAAGATAATGCTATAGTATGTGCTTGTTACTGATCCAAAAGAAAACCCTTGATCCTAGAGAAAATCAATATCCAAAAAGTCATTTTCTAGTATCAATATCTCCTGCCCAATCTAAATCACAATATCCAACCAGAGATGATCCTTCTTCATAAAGAATTCCATAATCATTGGTTCCTTTCACATACCTGAGTATCCACATGCATGCCTTCCAATGAGTTTGGCAAGGCTTATTAGAGAGCCTGCTTACTACTCCAACAACATAAGAGATATCTGGTCTGCTATTGCACAAGTAGATGTGACTAATTTCTTATATCTTCCAATATCCATTGGAGGTGAAGTATATTCAATAGATACTTTTGTGTTGGCCTCCATAGGTGTAGAAATTTCCTTGCAATCCTCCATATGGAATGCCTTCAATATCTATATTGTGTACTTTGGTTGAGAGATGAAAATCTTCCTTGGTTCTTGCCAAACTTCAAGGCCTAAACAATAATGCATTAAGCCCAAGTCTATCATTTCAAATTCTAAACTTTGGGCATCTTTTGTTTGTTGAAGAAGAGCATCATCATTTCCTATAATCACAAGGTCATCTACATAGAGTACAAGCACAACTATCTTCCCTCCTCTCTTTAGAACATACAAGTTAGCATCATAAGCACATTTTTTAAAACCTAGATCCAAGAGACACTTATCTATTCATCGGTACCATGCTCTAAGGCTTGTGTCAACCTAGATAATGCCTTCTTCACGTTACATACCTTGTTCCCTAAATGAGGAGCCTCAAATCCTAGTGGCTAAGACACATATATCTCCTCCGTCCATTCAAGAATGCTGATTTGACATCCATGTGATAGATTGGTCATTGCTTATGTCCAGCAAGAGCTAGTACTACTTGGGTTGTGGTCATCCTTGTAGTTGGGGCAAATGATTCACAAAAGTCAATGGCTTCAACCTGTAAGTATCCCTGTGCAACAAGTCTTGATTTGTAATTTTCCAGAGTACCTCACCCAATGTGGCAATGACTTTTCCTCTTGGGAGATGATAGGCTGGCGACTTTCAGACTCATCATTGAAGATGATGCTTCCTTCTTTTGTGTAGAAGGGATAGCTTTGGGCTAGGTTCATAGTGGATTGCCCCTTCGCTTGATGATAAAGTGGAAGTTCTCTTTTCCTCCTCCACTACATGTGGCTTCTCCTCCTTAAACACCATTGTGGCTCACCATAATCTTCTTAGCCTGAGGTTCATAAAGCTTATAAGATTTCTTATCTTTGGTGTACCCTAAGAAGATACATTTGATGCTTTTTGGTTGAAGCTTGTTTGTCTCCCTACATGGAACATATACATAACATTCACTTCCAACTACTCGAAAATGGGAAACAAATGGCATTTTACCAATGTAGGCCTCTTGTGGAGTCTTTCCATCAAATGCCTTGGTGTAGATTTGATCCAAGATGTAGGCAATAGTGTTGAAACCTCTACCCAAAATTGATTAGGCAAACCCTTTCCCTTCAACATGCACTTTGCCATCTCCATGGTGGTTTGATTTTGACATTCTGCACAACCATTCTATTGAGGGCTATGTGCCATTGTGAGTTGATGCTTAATTCCTTTAATCTTGTAGAATCTTCAAACTCTATTGATATGAACTCACCACCACCATTTGTTTTGAATTTCTTCATCTTCTTCCTTGTTTCAATTTCAACAAGCCAAAGCCATTCTTTAAACTTACCAAAATCTTGAGCCTTATCACGAAGGAGTACACCCACATCTTCCTGCTATAATTGTTGACAAGTAACATGGAGTAGGAAGATCTGCCCAAGGCTTGTGTAGGAATTTTTTTGCATAAGTCATCATGTATCAACTATAGAGGATAGCTTCCTCTGTTCTTCCTCTATTCCTTACCCATCATGCAAGCTTCACATGGTTCCTTCATTTCTGCAATCGATGGTAGGTGCGCAACCATACCCCTATGATGCATCTCCTTTAGTATAGGGTATCCGATGTGGTCGAATCTCTCATACCATAACTTACTTTTGCCCACACATGTAGTGACTATAATCTTAGCATTGTTATTACTATCCATAATCTTAGCTCCTATCTTATTAGAGGATACTTGATGACCTTGATCAATTATAGAAGCTATTGAAAGTAGTTTTCATTTAATTTTTGGAACATACAACACATTTGAAAGCTTTCTAGCATCCCCATTAGAGTTAATTAAAAAAACCATACCTTTGCCCTCTGTAGGACATCTTGCATTGTTTTCTATCTTTACTGTGATGGGTTCCTTTATAGGTTGTAAGAAACTATAAAGGTTTGTTCTGCTCATCATGTGATGAGAGGGACCACTGTCCAACACCCATGAGTCATGTGTTTGTGAATCTTCAGCTGAGGAACATACCTCCTTTATCGTAACAAATAACTCAAACTCTATTTCTATAGTGTTGGCAGATCCCTTGCCCTTGCCACCTTTTTAAGAGCCATTCTTCTCTTTTGTTGTCTTGATGTGATAGTCTTAGATTCTATGGCCTTTCTTCTTGTGGTGGAAACACTCAGAGGCAAAGAAGAAAGAGGCTGGAATGGTTGTTGTAGAGGCCTCTACACCAAAAATAGAGTCAGCCAATCTTGTGTAGGAAGAAGAATGGGTGTTTACTACTGTTTGCAGTTTTGACCCATCTTCTCATGAGTAGTGCATTTCTGTAGTAGACTCAGGTGTTTGGTACTTTGTTGATGACAGATGTATAGTTCATGATCTGTCAAATGGCGATGTGATTATTACTTTTGGTCATCTAAATTTTACTAGTTTGCTATGCCTGCAAAAATCTGAAATGGTGTCCTCTTTGCCCAAACTTGAGGCACCCAGATAACATGTTTGCGAAGGCTATATTTTGGACAAAATGCAACATTCCTCCTTTCCAAAAGATGGTTCAGTTCGGGCTACTAAAAAATTACAGCTTGTACATAGTGATGTTTGTGGTCCTATGCAGACACCTTCTTTTGGAAATTATCTTTACTTCGTGACTTTCATCGATGATTTTTCCAAGCATGCATGGGTATATCCATTGAAGGCAAAGTTCGAAGTGTTCATGTGCTTCAAACAATTTTTGGTTTTGGCTGAAAATCTGTTAGCATGTAAAATGGGCACTCTCTGTTCTGATCGAGGGGGATAATATATCAATTCTGATTTTAATGCATTTCTGGCTGAACGTGGGATAAAACACCAGTGTACAGTGCCATATACACCTCAATAGAATAGAGTTGTTGAAGGAAAGAAAAGGTCACTCATGGAGATGGCAAGGTGTATGGTCAAGAGTCAGGCTTTACCACAGTTTCTGGCTTGAGGCTCTCATGTGTGGAGCATATGTACTTAACAGGTGTCCCACTAAAGCACTGCAGTCTATCACTCCATATGAGGCTTGGCATGATCGCAAGCCATCTATTGCTTATCTACGTGTTTTTGGTTGTTTGGCATATACATTAGTGCCTGAACAACATCATAGTAAATTGGATGATAAAGCAGTAAAATGAATTTTTGTTGGGTACAGTTTTGAAAGTAAAGGTTATCGTCTGTATCATCCACATACTAAACGCATTCTCGTTAGCTGTGATGTTGTTTTCACTGCTTTCATCTACTAAGGAGACATCTGTTAGCTCCAAAGACATGTATGATACTTTGTTGCCTCTTTTTATAGGTGGAAAGTCTAGTGCTCGTCCTAATGAGGCAACTTCTCAACCTTTGCAGGTTTCATGTGATGATGTAGATCATCCCATTTCTGATGCAAATTTACATGATGCACTTGTTGATGAGAGAGCTGATATTGAGGAGACAAAAACTATGCCAAAATGGATGGTGAAGACTTTGCATGATAGCAAATTAGATGCACCTCTATCACATCGTACTCGATCAGGCTCTCATAGTGCCTCTTTTGCATCAGATTGCTATGCTATGGCTGCATCTAGTCTCTATGATGAGACTGAGCCTGTTTTGTTTGATGAAGCACAAAATTCAGAAAACTGGATGGTTGTTATGTAATCTGAATATGATGCTATAATGAAGAATGGTACTTGATCTTTATGCAACTTGCCTCCTGGCAAGAAGGCCACTAGCACTAAGTTGATATAAAAGCTGAAGCATAAACCTGATGGTACAGTTGACAGTTATAAGGCGAGGCTTGTCGCAAAGGGTTATGCATAGGAAAGAGGCATTGATTTTGATGAGAACTTTGCACCTACATGTCCTATGACTACTGTTCGGAGCATCTGTGCACTTGCAACCCATCATGGTTGGAATGTACATCAATTGGACATTAAAACTGCATTTCTGAATGGTGACTTGCATGAAGAAGTGTATGTTTTTCAGCCCCGTGGCTTTGCCTATGAAGTATTTCGATGGCGATGCACCACACTGCACTCTCCTTGTCGAGAGCTCCACGACGATATGCTCGGAGTAGAAAACCGAGGTCCTGAAGCCACACACAGTACTCCACACAGAGGTTGGAGAATACGCAGAAAACGCAGTACACAGGGAGCACGAAGACAGACTTCTTAGGTCCTACAAATGCGGTCGAACTTACAGTCTGTGACTGACCAGGCCACTATATGTTTTATTAAAGAACATATACAAAGAAGTGTCCGGTGGCCATTTGGCCTTTCACATGGACACTAACGGTAACAATCTCCCACTAAAGGCCAATATGGCCAGAGTAACTATGGGAGAAAAAAGAAAGAATGATAAAGAATACCTGAGTGTAAGTATACAAACTATACCTCCCACCTGATGGGCATGTTACACAGTATACAAGTGACTGCGTAAGATCAAGAATCAAGTAACCCACATCAAGTGACAACAGTGTCGAAAGCTATCCTGTGGTAGAGCTTTAGTCAAAGCATCTGCAACATTATCTCGAGTGTGAACCTTCTCAAGAATAATGCTCTCAGTGGCTAAGCAATCTCTAATGAAGTGATACCTCACCTCAATATGCTTGGTCTTTGCATGATAGACCGGATTCTTAGCCAAAGCAATGGCACTCTGACTATCACTGAGCAAGTGAGGTACATGCTGAGGCAAACCCATATCACAAGCAAGACGAGAAAGCCACAATGCTTCCTTACATGCCTCACTTGCTGCAACATACTCTGCTTCTGTGGTGGAAACAGCTGTACATTCTTGAAGACGAGATCTCCAAGAGATAGCACCTCCAGCAAAATGAAAAATGTACCCTGATGTAGACTTACGATTGTCTACACAACCAGCATAGTCAGAATCTGTGTAACCAATAATGGATGCTTTCCCTCTACCTAAGCATAGACACTTTTCCTTAGTGCCACTCAGATATCTCAAAATCATTTTGACCGCTTCCCAATGTTTCTTGCCAGGATTAGATATATATCTGCTCACAACTCCCACTGCAAATGCAATGTCTAGTCTCGTAGCTACCATAGCATACATGAGACTACCAACAGCAGACTGATAGGGAATTTTGGTCATGAATTCCTTTTCCTCATCTGATTTGGGGCAGTCATCCTTGCTCAATTTCACATATGTGGGTAAAGGTGTACTCAATGCCTTTCCACCCTGCATATTGAATCAGTGAAGTACTTTGGATATGTACTCACTTTGAGACAAGTATATGCATCTTTTACTCCTATCATGAGTAATGCGCATGCCAAGAATATGTTTGGCATCCCCCAAATCCTTCATATCAAATGTCTGACTCAACTTCTTTTTGAGAATTGACAAATCATAAGAGGACTTCCCAGCAATCAACATATCATCGACATAAATTATCAAGCATATCAAGCTGCCATCAGAACATCTCTTTGTGTAGAGACAATGATCCTCATTGCTCCGAGAATAGCCTTGGGACTTCATAAAAGCATCAAACTTTTGGTACCATTGTCTAGGAGATTGTTTAAGTCCATACAAGCTCTTCTTGAGCTTACAAACTAGACTTTCCTTGCCAGGAACTATATAACCCTCTGGTTGTTCCATATAGATCTCATCTGTAAGATCTCCATGCAAGAAAGCTGTTTTCACATCCATTTGGACTAGCTCTAAGTCCTCCATTGCAACGAATCCAAGCAACATGCACAAAGTAGTCATCTTGACCACTGGAGAGAAGATTTCCTCAAAATCAACACCATGTTGTTGCTTAAAACCCTTTGCAACAAGTCGTGCTTTATATTTTTGAGAAGCACTATCTGATGTGAATTTCAGCTTATATACCCATTTACATGGTAAAGCTTTCCTGCCCTTTGGCAAAGGTACTAAGTCCCAAGTACCATTCTTGTGAATAGAATCCAACTCACTCTTCATGGCACGCTCCCACTTGACATGATCCTCTGTCTGCATAGCCTCTTTGTAGCAAGAGGGCTCACCGGCATCTGTTAGCATATCTATCAGGTGGATATGAGACACGTGTAGAATGTCTCAATGGTTGCTGAACAGGAACATGTGCAGACTGATCTAAATGGACATTCTCTTGAACATCCCTATGTGTAGCATTTTTATGCATGCTAACCGGAGGACTAGTATCCTCAAACACCACTCTTCTCACTTCAACCTCCTTAATCGGTTGTTTATGCATCTTAGACTCATTAAAAATGGCATCACTACTTCTGATCACTGACCGTGTTTCAGGATCCCATAAGCGATATCCAAATTGTCCTTCTCGACCATATCCAAGAAAAATGCATTTCTTTGACTTATGGTCCAACTTCTGTCTAAGATTCTTGGGTATATGAACATATGCTTCACACCCAAAAACTCGAAGATGATCATAATATGGTGGTTTCCCTGTCCATAACTCTTGTGCCACTTTCAGACCTTTGGCAGTACTAGGTGAAAGGTTAATCACATGAACTGCAGTCAATACTGCTTCTGCCCAAAAACCTTGTGAGAGGTTTGCATGATGCAACATAGAGACTACTCTATCTTGAATAGTTCTATTCATCCTCTCAGCTACACCATTCTGTACTGGGGTATAAGCAGCTGTAAACTCTCTACGAATCCCTCTACACTGACAGAAAAGGCTGAATTCATGTGAGGTATACTCACCCCCATTATCTGAACGTAAAGCCTTAAGCTTAGTTCCTTTTTCAGTCTCAACTGAAGCAAGCCATTTTCTAAAAGTAGGGAATACATCATCCTTCGATTTGATAGGATATACCCAGACTTTTCTAGTAGCATCATCTATGAAAGTGACAAAGTAAAGAGAACCACCTAAGGACCTAGTGGGCATAGGACCACACACATCTGTATGAACAAGATCTAAAGGCTGAATTGAAGAGTCAATGTGCGTTTTATGCACATTTCTGGTTTGCTTTCCATATTGACAATGCTGACAAAATGAAAAATCAGAGAAAGATAACACAGGTAAGTAGCCAGAACGAGAAAGATTTTCCATTCCACTACGAGATATAAAGGGTAAAGTGAGCCAACTTTCCTTCCTTTTGCAATAACCATATTGCCCTTTGATATACGAAAGGACTGAGCATAGAAGACCACCTTGTAACCAAGGTCATCAAGTTGACCAACTGACATCAAACTGCGTGATAACTGAGGTACATGGCGTACATTATGCATAGTAAATTTTGAACCGTCAATGAACTGCACAACCACATCTCCAATCCCCACAACATCACACTGGTAAGAGTCACCAAGTCTCACGGTACCAAGAGACTTTGCTGCATAATTAGAGAACCATTCTCTATGTGGTGTCACATGGAAAGAAGCACCAGAATCTAGCAGCCAGGTGTGGGAAAGAGAATCAGCCATAAGTGCCTCAGATGGCACAGTACTATCAAGTGTCAACACATCAGCATCATCAGAAATAGCATTAATTTCTTCAATCTTCACAGTCGAAGTAGATGGTGCAGGTAACTGTTTAACATGCCCATCAACATTCTGTCCTTTACCTTTAGCATTCTTTAATGCATAACAGTCTTTCTTCATGTGTCCTTTCTTATGACAATAATGGCATTCAATATCCCTCTTCCTTGATTTACTTCTGCTCTTATTCCGTTGACCATTCTTTTCCTTGTTCTTGCTCCTGCCACGTTGTTGATTCTTTCCTTGGTAAGAATCACGAACATTATATGCATCTCCACTCTGAGTGCCAACCATAGATTTTCTACGAATCTCCTCACTCAAGAGTGCTCCACATATGTCATCATAGACGAGTTTACCACCTGGTGCACTATTGCTAATAGCTGTGCAAAATGTATCCCATGATGATGGCAGGGTGCATAACAGCAATACTGCTTTCATTTCATTGTCCATATCCATTTTCTGAGCCTGTAACTGGGAGAATATGGCATCAAACTCATTTAGATGAGCAGCAACACTATCTGTGTCCTTCATACGAAGGCCGTATAATTTTCTCATCAGATATACTTTATTTGATGCCGTCTCTTTTTCATATGTATTGCATAACTTCTTCCAAAGCTCCTCTGCACTTTCACAGTCTAATACTGTAAAGTAAACATTATCTGCTAGGTGCAAGCGAATGGTAGACCTGGCCATTTCATCTAACTCATCCCAATCATCTTCATCCATGTCAGCAGGCTTCTTTGAAATCCCATTTACTGGCTTCCATTGCCTTCTTTGAATCAGCACATCTTTAATCTGATTCTTCCATAGAGCAAAGTTTGTGCCATCAAATTTTCGGATCTCAAAATGGTCTTTGCCCTGCAAGTTATAGCTCCTCCTCGGAACGCTAGCACTAGACCCTGATCCACCGGATGTGCCTGAGACCTCTGATGCCATGATTGTAGAGAACTGAATAGAATGATAATGGAGCTAGAAGAGTCCAAACACCAACAAATAAGTGTATCAAGGAGTAAATCGACCACTATATAGTTGACTAAACCAGAAATCTGGAAAAATTTTGCCAGAGTATCCTCTACAAAATTAGCATATGACCAATGTCAAAGTATCATAAAACTGCAAGTACTGACATGTCTACCTGCATAGTGAATCACTGACTCCACTATATATAATCAGTTACCCAATAGAAGCCAACTAGGCTTATCGAGCACCTATGAACAACTATCATACATCTCCTATGGCGAGGCTGGGTAAGTCTTCCACCTGCATCACCGAAGAGACCTCGACATCTGGGTGTCTCCCAGTTAAGAAAACCTCACCACGACCCTCTTTATCAAACGTAAAAGGCTTTATGCAAAGAACGTAACCGCTATATCAATGCCCACATGGACGTACATAAGCGGTATCCACAGAAGCGTACATGGTGTGTATGTGCTCAATATATGCAGTAAAATGACACTGAAAGGCTGAATACACAGCCCAAAAACTAGCCAATAACACCTGCAAGTGTCTGTCAACTCTGATGTTTTAGGCTTTAAAAACCTGCATAAATTTGCAGTGACTGCTCCCACCAAAACTGAAAACCCCTCGAGAAACCTGTAGTTTTACGAGTGTGGCTGAAAATACAGCCCCAAAGGTTGATATTTATTGTCTGAGAAGTACAAGGAACACTCTTCTTGATGTTCTTGGACATGTGTGAAGAGAACTACGTGCGAAAGTACTCCGAAATGGCTCCAAAAACACCCCAAAATTGCTTCAGAAATAGGCTTTAAAAGCAAAAATGAAGCTTTGAGGGACCAAAACTTGTTCAAGGTAATGTCAACCTTAGTCTTTCCCCTTCTTCAAACACCACAAGTGTGTAGCTTAGTGGCAAGAGATTGCCACAGTTAAGCGAGCTCTGGGGGGAACAGTACTGGGATGGGTGACCTCCCGGGAAGTACCGGGAACCTCTATATTCCTTGATCGTTGAGGTTCTCCCTTGCGTGCAGCCAACGGCGCCAACGGTGACTTCGGTGACTCGGATGACAAGGTATGCCAAGGTCTATGCCTTGGTCGCCGCCTTACTCGTAAGCCTTGGAGAAAACCTGGGGGGGGTGCTCGCTTCGCTCGCACAAAAGGAACAAAGCTTTTTGCCTCGAACTGCTCTGATACCAGTGAAGTATTTCGATGGCGATGCACCACACTGCACTCTCCTTCTCGAGAGCTCCACGAAGATATGCTCGGAGTAGAAAACCGAGCTCCTGACGCCACACACAGTACCCGCACAGAGGTTGTAGAATACACAGAAAACGCAGTACACAGGGAGCACGAAGACAGACTTCTTAGGTCCTACAAATGCGGTCGAACTTACAGTCTGTGACTGACCAGGCCACTATATGTTTTATTAAAGAACATATACAAAGAAGTGTCCGGTGGCCATTTGGCCTTTCACATGGACACTAACGGTAACAGCCTATTGTGGCCACTTCCAGTTGCGAGGCTGAGTATAGGGCACATTTCACACGGACTGTTGAGTGTGCGTGGCTCAGACGCCTTATAACTGATTTGGGTGTTGGTCAGTCTTCTGCCACCACCATCTTCGTTGATAGTTAGAGCGCATTGGCAGTTGTGAGGAACTATGTGTTATCCCAAGGGGGGATCACTATTGCTAGTTTTACATGCTTTTTCTGACTCTCACTGGGTTGGTTGCTATGACACTCGTATGTCCACCAATGGCTTTTGCTTCATGCTTGGTAGCTCATGCATATCTTGGTTGAGCAAGAAGCAGCCTACTGTGGCCACTTCTAGTTGTGAGGCTAAGTATAGGGCAACTTTCACAATGATTGTTGAGTGTGTGTGGCTTAGACACCTTATGGCTGATTTAGGTGTTGGTCAGTCTTATGCCACCACCATCTTCATTGATAGTCAGAGCACATTGGCAATTGCGAGGAACCCTGCTTTCCATGCTCACACTAAGTACATTGAGGTGCATTATCATTATGTCAAGGAGAGGTTCTTTGCTGGAGAGATCAGCTTGGCATATGTGCCCACACAGGAGAACATTAAAGACCTTTTCATTGAATAACTTTTCACAAAGGCTCTGTCTAGGAAGAAGTTTGAAGCTTTTCAGAAAGCTTGGGGCTTACTTCCTGTAGCTCAGTGATGAGTAGCACCTCCTTTAATGTCAATCCGGGAAGACGTGAGGATGGTATGAAGACCTCGAGCAAGTGGAGGCACAAGTGTGTGAGTGAGAAGCACACAAACATGCACACACATACACACACACACGCGCACACACGGCAAGACAAAGAGTGAGAAGCAATGGAGTTCTTTAGATTACTTTCAAAAAGCTCTTATAAGTTCCTTTCAATTACAATCTCACCTCAAAAATGAGCTCTCTAGCTCCTTTTATAGTTTTTGACTAGCTTTGGTCCTGTCCAGACCTAATGTCCGACCTAGTTAAAAATTAGGTTCCAGGACTTTTTTGAGGGCTCAAACGAGATCCAAAAAATATGAAAATTGGCAGGTAGATACTTCTAAAGCTCCTCAAGCTCAAGGACTCCTTGGCTTGCACAAAATGGAGCTACAAAAATACGAAATGGTATTTACAACGGTTTTTAGTGATTAAAATCACTATTTGTGTAGGGATTTTCTCTGTTGATTTGTCGTACACATCTTTGAGCTCCCTACTTGATCTTTCTTCTTGTGTGCTCCACTCCTTGATGTCTGAAAAATTTAGAAGGCCTACTTGCCAGATCTTCTTTGGCTACTGTGTCTGCTTGTGCTATCTCTTCGTTCCGACCCTCTTTGTCTTGTGGCTCCTTCGGTTCCATGACTGCTGCCAACACCCCCCCCACTCTCGCGTCTGTCGCCCCTGATAGACCCTTGTCTAGATGCTCATTGAACGTAATATTGGACAACGTCGGAAGCGAGGTGATGTTCTTCTAATCTGAGCCCCCGTGCTAGATCTGTTAATAACGCATCCCAATTCACTGGTCCTGGTACGTCCGGATGTGGCACCCGCAGTTGTTCTGAATGGATGGTTCTCTCCACAGCGAATAAGTGGAGGAGATGTGAGGGCCTGGGTACAAATATTTCTGAGTGATATTCCCAGAATCCCGTTATGAAGATCTCCTCGAATGTCTGTTTAAAACAAGCTGGGAGGTACTTTATTCTGGCGTGCCAAGCATATATTACCTCTATGGATGGGGTTGTGCTCATGTCGTATACCAGATCTTGGTTTCCTATAAGAAATCCGACACCTGAGAAGTGGGGGTCTTTAATATTCTTGAGCGTCCTGAAGGTGATTAGCATTAGTTCAAAGATTTTCATACACATTTGTGCCATCACATCGGGGGTATTCCGTAATCGAGTGCTCCAGTGTCTGATGGTAGAAATCATGTAATTTACAATGGGAGGGCCTTGTGGCAGTGCTAGATAAACATAATTTAACCACTTTGCACAACCCTTGACATTCTTGACAGCAATTGTAAACTCTGGCCAAGTGCACCGTCGGAATACTGGAACATAACAAGGATTGTATTTAATAAAAAGGGGCATGTTAGTCCAGGTACGAACCATTTCCGGGTAGGTCTCAAGAAGACGGATTCTCCAGGTTGGTTGATGAATGGAGCCTTTCTTCGCACTTTCTGGGATATCCTCTGGCCCAAATTGTGTCGCAAAAGTTGGAGGTTTGCCACAACTGCGTTTAATCTCTGCATTGTAATCCGCAAGGAGCACACAATATGGCACATATTGATCATCATTGGTGCCGATCCATCTATGATGAGACATGCGTTGAAAGTATTCAGACTTGATGATGGTGTCTTCTAACTTTGCCATAGATTGGATTTGAATGGCCACTCTATCTTCATGGGTTGTTGTTGTTTTCTCTAGTGTTTGGAGCCATTCAGGTACTTCAACTTCCAATGTGTCCATTCCTTCTGAGGTTTGTGCACCACCTCAATGGCCACTCTATCTTCATGGGTTGTTGTTGTCTTCTCTAGTGTTTGGAGCCATTCAGGTACTTCAACTTCCAATGTGTCCATTCCTTCTGAGGTTTCATCCACCTCAATGCATACTAAATCCTCCGGTTCGGGTTCTACAACTGGGGAGGGCTGCCTTTCATATTCTAATAACTTTTTCTGGAGTTCAGCCACCTGCTCTGTCAATGCCTTTACTTCCTTTGAAGTCGAGGCCGTTTCTATTACCTTGGTTGGAGCCTCCTTTTCCGTGAGCTGGCTACGTAGCTCATCTCGTTCCCTTTCCAAATCATCATGTGCGTCTAATAAATCCGCATAACTTTCCAAGATGATTTTCATTGTTTATGTGGGAACCGCTTTGAACTGTTCTGGATCGATCTCATGGGGGGACCCTTCCATGGCTGCTTCCAGGTTTTCTTCATTTTGTTTCTGCAACCGTTTATTTTCTTCAAGTGTTGTAGCCATATGCTTGCGAAGTAGAGTTAAATTACGCCGGACTCTCAGGTTATCTGTTTGGTACACCTCCAGCAAGGCTTCGAGTTGTTTGACACCGGGTTCTTCTGATGGTTGGGGTGTCTCCAAGAGTGTTTGATGGGCTTGCTCAAGAGTGGTGTGGCGTTGGTTGAGTTCCGCATTTTCTTCTTCTAGCCTTATGAGTCGTGTTTGTAGTTGCTGATGGTTTGTTGTCAGCTGATGATGGTGGCCTTCTAGTTCCTTGTACTCCCGCTGAAGTTGATATACGCATTGATGTAATGACAGGAATATACTATTTACATTGAGAGATGCAGTTAAAGATGAAGATGCAGGGGGAATGGGGAAGGGGAAGGGAGTTGTGAATGTGGTGGAGTCAAGTGGTGAAGTAGGTGGAGGGGGTATGGGAGATTGAGGTTGTGTGGGGGGTGGGGGTGGTACTATGGCGGGTGATGTTTCCATTGTGTCAAATGTGTGTGTGACTGTAAAGATGGGGACAGTGGGTGGGGTGGAATTGATATTTGTGAAGAGTGTCGTGAAGGTGGGCATGGAAACTCCTCCAAATTGGATACCGGGAGAGAGAGGAATTCCCATGACAACTGTGGTAGTGGTAGAAAAGGGCGTGGTCGTGCCGGTTGGTGAGGTGAATTGTGTAGCGAGAGGTGAGGTGGGTGGGGAGAGTGGTTCCTCCTGATGTTCTTCTGTTTGCGTGTTGCCTTCCGGTTCTGATACATTGATGTGTATTTGTTTTCCAGATCGCCTAGGGCGGGCAGGCACACGTTTCTCAAATCGATTAATGTATGTCATGGCCTCATGTATGGCCTCATCCAAGCCGACTGCCTCTGCGTGTAGGTTCATGGATTCGATAAACATATCGTCCACACCTTCCTCAGCCAATAGTTGGCTCATGAGCACCTTGCCTGATTCAAGCGACATTTTGTGTTGTTCGTGAACTCGCTTCATGGTTTGGTATAATCTTTTTATTTGTGCCGAATATGCTAGGGCACTTGCTAGCCCTGAGAGTTCATCATATTCTTGATGTTATTCTTCGTCGGCTTCTTCTTCTTCTCCTCCTGCCTCTTGTTCATCTCCTTCGACTTCTACGACGACTGGTTGTGTCGGGGCTGGTGTTGTTGTGGTGGGGTGTGGTTCCTGGGTCTGGTCTGCTTCTGTTTCAAGATTAGATTCGTAGATCAGCCTGGAAACTTCTTCATCCGTGAGGTCATTGAAAGTAAATCCCTGTGGAAATTCCAAGTCTGATGGAATGGGGGGAAACACCAAGTTGGGTCCTTCTGTACTTGGTCTGGGAAGACGAATGGTGAATGGCCAAACACGCCTAGTTTGAGGAGGAGTCACCTCAGGTGTGGTAGTGGCTCCCCTTGGTTGAGCACATGGTAATTGGACGCCCCCTCTCATCTTCTTCGATGGAGGACCCGCTGTTGATAGTCGCCTTTGGAATTCTTGGGCCCTGGACCACACTAGTGCTCTTTGAATGGGCACGTCATATGCTAGGCACCTGTAAATTATTCTTGTTAGGGCACAACAGCCATGAAGTACATTTTTCTGCTTCTTATTCCAGCACTGATGGGCTAGGTGTATCTGATCGATGACCCAGTGCGGTATGTTGAGGGTGAGGTTCTCTGTTTCTGCCAAGTATAAGCTGAACCATATTTTCTTAGGGGGCATAGTGAATCTTTCTTATGCGGGAAAAGCAAAATGTTGCATAACAGTTCGTAAGTGGAGAGCAATGGTAGGCGTCATTGCCACCATGTCCTTCAATTAATTGAGATCCTTATGCTTCATCCTACCCGGGACCATTGTTTCTTTCTCGGTGGGAATGTGCATACCTTGCATGTTCAATGCCTCCCGTACCAGATTGAGGGTCAGTTTGAATCTCTTGAGTTCGTGTCTTGGCAACAATGATGGTAGTACAAAAGTACTATCGCCTCCCTTGACTCTGCTAGGAGTTATGGTACTTATGAAATAGGAGCAGCGTAGAAAATCAGGTTTAGGCAAGTGTGATCTGAAATATCTATCCAGGCCTGCCTTGGTCCAAACTGATCGCATTACCTCTGCATTCTGATAGTTCTCGAATTCCCAAGTGAAAAAGTGGTAGCGTCCCCATTTGCCATTAAATTCAATTTCTGCTTCCCAGAAGTAGGTGCCGTCACCCAATGGGCCTGCTACATCATTGAACCAATGAGCATGTTTCCCCACTTGAGAAGTGTGTCCCTGAGGAGGGTCCTGGATAGGAAGGACATGCACCGCTTGAAGTTCTTGAGGCCTTCCGGTGAGTGGCGGTTCCAGAAGAATAGTTTCAATGTCCACAATTTGTGCGCTGGACCCTGCCTGGGAACTGGTGCCTCCAGCTTCTGCCATCGTTATTGCTTGCTAGCTGGTTCTGTCGAGAATATAGAAACATGTGTTAACATTGTACAGGACAAGTTAGAACCGTTTTTGTCCCCATTACAACATTATCATGAGGTCCGGGAGAGATTAGTAGGTTAATAAGTGCTCGGTGCTTGTGTGTGTAGTTAGGAATTGGTTGGACCTAAGAACTAAGTGGAATGATGTAGAGTGAGAGTGATGTAGTTAGTAGGTGGGCATGGATTTACAACTGGGGTCCGGGGGTTTATTACAAGTTTTAGGTTGCCAAAGGCAGTGGATGGGCTTTGATCTTGATTTTGTGGAGACTCTGAAGAGTTTGATAGGGGTATCTGCTTGAAGATGAGGCTTTTTAGGGATCCATTTACAAGTGATTCTACTAGTGCTCATGGAAGAATATGTGTCCGTGCGTGAGGTGTAAGACTGGGCCTCAGATGTTCGAGTGAGTGAAACATGTTGTACCAGTTGCGGCCGTGGTGTAGCTATTTGAGCCCGCAAGCAAGCCTTAGGCACCCAGATTTGTCGTGATTGTGGGCTGGCCTTCATTGACTTCTTGGGTACCCAAATAGACTTCACTTTTGCAGAAGAATTAATGAAGGACTTCTTATTAGTGTCGTGTTGTTGACTACTAATAAGAGGTTTTGGGCGTGGGGTTGGCCTGGTCTGAACAGGGAATTTGCCTTTTCGCCTCCATACTTGTTTCCATGGATGAAACAATCTGCTTTGCTCCTTTTTTTGGCATCCAGTATTGGTAGTGTTCTGCTTCTTCTGTATTTGATCTGTCGTTGGTTGTTGCAACCTTCTGGTCTTTGGAAAAGAAGGGAGTTCCGTCCTCTCCCTGGCTCCGTTGTTGAGACAAGCCTCTTTCTGCATCATACAGTGTTGGACAAAAATAGCATTGTCAACTTCAGGTGCACCCCTGGAAGGACCAGGAGTTTGTGCTTTACCTAGTTCCTTGGGTGCTCCTTTTCCAATTCAACTGTAATTCGGCTATGATTTACCCATACCTGAAGAAGTCCACTTCTTAGGTTTAGGTTGACTGCATGATCATAGATCCAGTCCTGGCCCAAGACAAGAGGCTCAGTGAGGTCCTCATCTTGACACACTAGTACTTTGACTGTCATCACTTCGTCTTGAATGGAGATGGGAAGATCCACCTCGCCCATGCAAGGGGTTTCCACACCTCCCAATCCTATGAGATATGCTTCTATATGATCGACAGTTAATTTCAATTCTTGACAGTAAGATAACTTGACAGCACTAGTGGATGCACCTGAGTCAATCAAAGCTCTTACAGTCTTTGCACCTTTTCCTTGTCCTATATCTAAGGTTATAAAAGGACGTCGATCAATTATCCTATGAGAGCTGATACCTGAAACTTCACACATAGCCACATGATATCCTTGGTCTGCATATGCATCTGGCCTAGGTTGCTCTCTACCTTGTCTTCTTAATTTCATTCTCCGTATGCGTTCTAAGGCTTCTGCTTGAGCTTCTTCTCGAATCCGCTTTTCTTCTTCTTTGCGTTTCTTAGCAGTGTTGAGTCGGCTTAGCATTTCCTCTGTGAGTGGTTCCTGATACAACTTGACCCTGCATCCACTAATGTAGCTTGGAAGAACATCACCTTCTAAGGTGGCTAGTTGTACTGCTCCACTTGTTGAGATTCTATTAATGATTATGGGTCCATAGCCTCTTTTCTCTAGTTTTCTCGCGTGTTGTTTCAAAGTGTAGACTAGTACTAGGTCGCCTGCCTTCAAACCTTTATCCTTAACGTGGGCGTCAAAATATGCCTTCTGTCGTTTCTTAGCTGCATATATCCCTGCAGCTGCCCTCAGTCTTGTTTCTCCTAATCGTTCGAGGTCAAAAAGTCTAGAGGATAGTTCATGACCCGTCCATTCGTGTTCTTGTGCTACTTTCAGTGTAGGTATTAGGAAGTCCAATGGTAGCACTGCGTTTTGGCCAAACACCATCTGAAAGGGGGTGGCTTGGAGTACCGTTTTGTAGGCGACTCGGTATGCCCAAACAGCATGGTGTAGCTGTTTGTCCCAATCAGAGCGTTTATTGTTCACTAATTTCGTCAGTACATTGCATAAGATCTTGTTGGTGCTCTCAGCCTGGCCATTTGCTTGAGGGTGATAGGGGGCAGACTTCTTATGCACTACCAAGAATTCTTGGAGCAGATTTTCAATAACTTCATTCAAGAAGTGAGTGCCTCTATCACTAACTAGCTCTATAGGTAGCCCGTATCTAGTGAACACATTCTCAAATAAAAACTTAGCTGTTGTTTGAGCATTGTTCTTCGTTGTGGCTTTTACCTCTACCCACTTTGTTAGATAGTCTGTCGCAACAATGATATATTCTGCATGGGAACCCTTAGCTGGGGGATTAATAGGACCTAGGAAGTCTATTCCCCACTTAGAGAATGCACGTCCACACATCATAGGTTTTAGGGGCATCTCATCTTTATGTATAGGATATTGAGTTCTCTGACAGACATCACATCGTTTCACATAGGTATGTGCATCCATGTGAAGGGTCGGCCACCAGAAGCCCGCAAATAGTATTGCCTTGATCACCCGATCTGGTCCAAAGTGTCCTCCTGCTACACCTTGGTGAGCAGTGTCCAAGATCTTGAGATATTCACTCTCATGGACACATAGTCTCAGGTAACCGTCTTTACCACGTTTGTATAGATTATCACCAATGAGTGAGTAATCCTGGGCTTCTTGTTCTAAACTCCTTTTCCTAGCCAGAGTCATGTATGGAGGGAATGTTTTCGTCCTTAGAAAGGATACTAGTGGTTCACTCCAATCCGGCACTATGGACGCTTGATAAAGAGTGGCATGTTCCACAGGTGGTTTAGTGCAGCAGATTGGGCATTCCTTGCACAACTTTTGGACATCAGCTTCCATAGTCGGCCAATGCACTCCGAGTCTCCGTAGTGTCTGTAGGGTTCGTCGCTTTGAGTAGTGTTGCTCTAATGCACCTACATGTGCTAATTGCAACCACTTCGCATACTCGTCCTCTTCTACACAACAAGCCAATATCCCTTGATCTGTGTGCTTGTACATACTTCCAGCCATGATGTGGTACTTTTGGGCTTTTACTACTTGTCTATCCTGTGTGGCTATTACTGGGTGGTTAGGCCCGTACGTCAATACTGGCACTAATGGCTTAGCCCACTGCGGCACCACTTTCAAATTAAACAGGTAAGCATCAGGAAGGTCATCTGACACTCCTTGTGGGCTTCTCTCGATGTGAGCCTAGATAGATGATCTGCTCTCAAATGAGTCTTCCCTTTCCTTACCACAACCTCGAAATCATATTCCATTAACAAGAGAAACCATCTTACTAACCTTCCTGTATTGCATGGCTTGTTCACGAGATATAACAATGCTTGGTGGTCAGTAAAAAATTTAAACTTGTTTGCAAGCAAATAGTGTCTAAATTTCTTAACTGCATATACCATGCCTAAGCCTTCTCTCTTAGTAGTGGTGTAATTTCGTTTAGCTGCATTCAATTGTCTACTGGCATAGGCAATTGGAAGATCCATATTACCTTCACCAGTAGGTTGAGCAAGCACACACCCAATGGCATAATTGGATGCATCCACATGAACATGGAAAGGCTTATTCCAATCTGGTGTGGTTAAGATTGGTGCTGAACATAATCTTCGTTTAAGCTCCTGGAAGGAATTCTCACACTCATCAGTCCACTCAAAGTTAGTCAGAAGTCCATACATGGGCTTTGCAATGACAGCATGCATGTGAATGAACCGGCGGTAGTAACCACAATGCCCCATGAAGTCCTGTACTTCCTTGACGTTCTTTGGCCTAGGTAACTCGGCTATTGCTCTCACTTTCTCTTCATCAGTGGATATGCCATTCTTTGACACTATGTGTCCTAGAATCTTGCCTTGCCTGACCATAAAAACACACTTTTCTGGGTTTAGGCAGACTTGATATTCTCTACATTTGTCAAAGATTTGTCTGAGTTCAGGAATATGGGTTCGTCTGATGTTGGAATGAGCACAAAGATCATCAACATAGACTTCTGAGTTCTTCCTCAGGAACTCTTTAAATACGTGGCACATCAGCCTCTGGAAGGTTGTTGGTGCATTGGTAAGCCCAAATGGCATTACTCTAAAGGCAAATATGCCCCATTCAGTGGCAAATGCCGTCTTATGCTGATCTTCTGGAGCTATGGCTACTTGATTGTAGCCCAAAAATCCATCGAGGAAGCTGTACACTTCCTTGCCTGCCACTCTTTCTAAGAGATGTTCCGTGATAGGAAGCGGATAGTTGTCTCGAATTGTGGCTGCATTAACCTTCTTCAAGTTAATGCATACACGCAGCTTTCCGTTTTTCTTGGGCACCACTACAATGGGGGATACCCACTCAGTGTGCTCAATTTCATAGATAAATCCAGCTTCAACCAGCCTATTGTTAAATGTTACATAGTTACACTGTTTTAATAACTAGCCGAAATCGTACCGAGCAAGTATTTAACATAAAATAGAGGTTCACTGTAAACTATATTAAACTTTCAATTACCGAAAGGCGTTGTCAGATCAAGTGGGTTCTTGGGAGTGGTAGGGGTCTGTTAGACAGAGGCCCTGTACTATTTTTCCAAATCCTTACATAACCACAAATACTCTTATCGCGTCTTAGCTCAGATACTTAGTTTTAACTGACCAGTAACTGTTTCTACGTATTAGGATGCCGAACTTACAGACTAATCTGCTATGGTAACGGAGCAGTAGTCTGGTTCTGACTTGCAGACTAATAGAGTTACTCAACTTACTAAACTTAGGTGAATCACTACACACTTCTTCAGGACAGACATGTATACCAGATAGTAATCAGACATACGACCATACCAGAGGGTGTACAGGCTTACCGTATGCCGAACTCAATCAACCGTCATACTAATCACAGTTTAACTCATCAGCAGGCTTATCAGTGCTCCAACTCGCAGTTCATACTATTATCGATATTAGTCCTTCCCTGTGAACGGAATCAACAGTGAATACAGAACATAACTTTTAACAAACAGATTCACACTCGTTACTACGAATTCATTACTCTGCACTGCAGTAGGAATAGACGAACAGATTGAACAGAAGAATATAGAAATATGACTCAATCTCTCGATGAAACTACACAACTCAAACAGTACTCAGACACACAATGTGTTATTGAATCACCCGTTACGGTGAATTTCAATGCGAGCATACGATACAGAACTCAACATTCACAATACTCAGAACTCCACAACAGTGTAAACAGTATTCTGACAAAAATTAAGTGAACAATCTGGCAATTCCAGAAAATACGTCTCTCTCTAGCATTCTCCTTACATTGCTTTATATAGATTTACAAAGTGCGCGTACCAAATTTTGCGCGTAAATTTCAAAAATTCCGTTACATCCGGCATACATTTGTCCTACTCCGTCGGCCGTCTAACACTGGCACACACGGTGGACTCGAACTCGCAAGTGATTTTTATTACAGAATTCATTGTTCCTCTATGATTCCTTCTAGATACATATTTGTTGCTAGTCTAAATGTGCGGGCTATTTTTTTCTTAAGTGTTTCTAATAATTGTTTAAGGGTATCAGGTTCTAAAATCTGTGCATCTACTCTAACGGAACTAAGTGCGATGGCTTCAGTAAGCAAAATTTCGGCCTGTGTTTGCAAAAAGGCCTCCTGTAAATAAAAGTCGTTTGATAATGCCGCGTCTCTTGCTGTCTTCATGTCCGTTACTTGTTTCTGCATCTCGTTGATTCTGTATTTCTGGTTGCGTACCTGATTATCTAATCTTCCGAACTGTTGGTTCTGGAACTCTATGGTTTGGTAGTAAGCATCCCGTTCTCTGCGGGCATTTGCTAAATCCTTCTGATATTTACATTCTCTGTTTAGTTGATGTTTCAGCATGTTGTTGACATCGTCTAAGGATTCTTTTGCTCTTTGTAACTCATCCACTGCCTGCTTTGCTTCTCTTTGCTGCTCTTGATATTTCTGTATTGTGTCCTGCAACTGGACTCTTGTTTCTTCCAGTAGGTTTCCTAGTGCTATTCTTGTATCTTCGGTATCTTTGAGTGTTTGTTTTAACCGTATTATTTCCGCGTCGGCAGCTATCAACATTTCTTCTTTTGCAGCCATTGCCTTATCTCTCTAGCTTGAGCTCTCTTCTTGTACTTGAAGTGTAGCTTGTAGCTGCTTGATCTGCTCTTGTAGTGCATGATTTTCTGCTCTTGCTGCTCGTAATTCTTCCTGAAGAGGGGTGATATCCGCCTCCATTATTTCCAATTTCCTTTGGAATTCTTCTCGGGCACTGTCTGTGGCGTGCTTCAGGTGTTGCGGCAGTTGTTGGGATAGATTAATTAAAAGGCGACCCATATTTTCTAGTTCCGAAAAAATTGGTGGCAGGAGAGGACGAGGTTGTGACGAGGTTCCGGCGAGGAGTTGTTGTGAGTTTGGAGGTGAATAGTTAAGGGAGGATGTAGAGGCTTCAGAAGTTCCGGTGTGGTGACTGGGCTTGATGGGGCTGCGGTATGGTTCCGGTGGGAAGATGGGGTTAGTAGGCGGGGTTTTGGGGAGAGCAGAGTCAGTAGTTACCTCGTTTATTTGTTTCGTTTCTGCATTGTGTGCTACTGTGGATTCCACGGCCTTCAGTAGCTTGTCTAGTGCATCTTGATTGGATTGCTGCTCATTTTCTTGTTGTTCTAATTCTTTTTCGGTCGAAATTATTTCCGTTTCTACTTGATCTTGTTGTTCTTGTTGCTCAATCGACGATTCATTATGCATTGAGGTGGCAGTATCATGAAACATCTCTTCTTCTTGCTTCTCGTCTTCTTTATCATCATCTTTATCCTTTCCTGCTGAACCTTGTGCTTCACTTTCTGAGGAGCTAATCCTGATACATTTTCTGCGGAACAACTGATTGAGCTCTTCTTCATCTTCGTCTTCCTCATCTTCTAGTAGTTGAACTGACTCTTCGTGCCTTAAAACTGGTCCTCGTGGTGGTGGTTGAGCGGCGAGTATGGTTGGGAAGAGAAAAGAAAGGATGTGGGGAAGTCTGGATCGAGGGGTGGTTCCTTTGTTGATTTGTTTCACTATGGCGACACACTCCTTATGGATTCGGTGAAAGAAAAATGAGGTGAAATTAACGGGTTCTCGTGCGGCAAGGTCGATGGCGGAATAGAATGGTCGGGAGATACCGTATGTGCATTTTTGGAGGTTAAGGATTGTGACTAAGAACTGTAATGCAGTTCTTTCAGGTTCAGGGCGACAGAGAATGGCGTATTCATTTGATGAATGGCGCGGGAAGAGTTCAGTCATGCGGGCTACGGGGATACTGGGGCCATTCTCGCGGCCTTGTGGAGTGAGGTGGAAGGCTTCGGCGAAGGCCTGGAAGGTTATTACGGTTCTAGATGGTAGGGAAGGGAAGAGCCATTGTCGTTCAGCGATGGGAGATTGGGCGATGGCTGGGATAATTTGTGCGAAGAAGGGATGAGCTTCCACTGAGTGCCAAGGCAGCTCAGCGAAGTTAGCCAGCCCTCGGATACGCAGGTATTCTCCTACCTCGGTAGGGATACCATCACAAAAAGTCGTGTAGTTCACCAATGCTTCCATTGCGCACGCGAACACGAATACACAGAGCACAGAGCACGGATACACAGAACACAGAACACAAAATTACAATCACAAGAACACAATAGCGTTTTTTGGCGCAACCGAAGAGCTTAAGTATAGATATTACAGTGGGAGGGGTAGGAAGTGATGGTGATCATTATGCGGTGCTGGAATGATATTGCTTTTAATTTGGTATGCATACTTGAGTAATTGGTAAGGAGGGCGGCTTATGACAAAACACGGCTATTTAAGAAAAGAAAAGAAAGAACATAATGAAAAGTAAAACCAAAAAAATGCGATCCACCGCCGAATGATTTAATGCGGATTAATAGCGCTTTGATACGGCCGCAGCTTCGAGCCGTTGATTGCTTTTGGAAGTGGATTTCCTGTCAACGTAGTCAACCGAAAAGTTGCTGGCCCGATTTGCTCTGAGATTTTGTAAGGGCCGAACCACCGTAATTTGAATTTGCCTGCGGATCTGTTGGACTTTGCATTATAGAAAAGTACAAGCTGTCCGACCGAAAACACTGGAGTTTTCAGGTTTCGATCGTGCGTTCTTGCCTGTCTTAATTGAACTTCATGCATGGTTAAAAAATTGAGCCATCGGTGTTCGTCTAACTCTCTGAGTGTGTCCAACCGAAATGTCAGTGAGTCTTCCGGTAGCAGTTTCTGGGTAATGGCTACTCGTAAACTTGGTATAACCATCTCCATTGGTGCTATTGCTTCTAAGCCATAAGCTAATTTGAAAGGTGTCAATCCTGTTGTTACCTTATAGGTAGTCCGGTATGCCCATAATACTACAGGTAGTAGTTGATCCCATCTTTTCGGTGATTCCATGATTAATTTTCGAAGGATATTCAACAGAGATTTGTTTGTACTTTCGGCCAATCCATTGGCACGAGGATAATAAGGAGAACTAAATTTATGTGTAACCTGGAACGACTGTGTAAGTGCCTTCATTAAATTGTTTACAAAATGAGTGCCTTGATATGAGACAATTTCTAGTGGTAAGCCAAAACGTGGAAAGACATCGGTTAGCAGACACTTTGCTACTGTAACTGCTGTAGCAGACCGTAAAGCCCAAGCTTCAGCCCATCTAGTTGCATAGTCTGTACAGGTCAGTATGTATCGGTTGTTACTGAAGACTGCTGGTGGTGTAATTGGACCGATAAAATCTAGACCCCACTTCTGGAAAGGTTCTATTGGTAAGATGGGTTGCAAAGGAAAAAAATGACGTTATAATGGCTGACCCGATCTTTGACAAGTATCACATTGTTTGACAAACTGTAATATATCTCTGTACATTGTTGGCCACCAGAGACCACTCTGTAGAATTGGTGAGTTAGATCTGCAGCAAAGTGTCCACCGGAAGGAATCGAGTGAGCCAAGGTGATAACTGAGTTAACTTCATGTGGTGGAATACATCGAAGTAGGATTCCGGTGTGATCTACATAATATAGTTCTCCAGCAATTAACCGAAATCGGCGGCTAAAAACTGCAATTTTCCTGCATACTGCTCTAGAAGTCTGAGATGGAAGGCAACCATTAGTGAGAAAGGTCAAGATCTGATCATAATATGAAAATGGGATAGGTGGGTCTACAAAATCTTCATTAATTGGTTCTGATACATAAATCCCGGGTGTCGTGTCATCTATACCCACCGGAGCTTCACCGTAATCTAAGCGGGATAAAAAATCTGCTAAGGCGTGTGAACTGCCTGGCCGGTGAATGACTTCGTAATAGAATTCCTGCAAGAGTAAGACCCATCACGCTAATCGGCCACTTAGATGTTGTTGCCGAACTAAATAGATAAGTGCAGCGTGGTTTACATGAAATGTGAATTTACGGCCTAGCAAGTAATGTCTAAATTTCTTGACCGAATATACTAGCCCTAGACATTCTCTTTCTGTTACAGAGTAATTTTTCTCAGTAGGTGCTAATCTTCGACTTGCATAATACACTAGTCTAAACCATTTATCAATTTGTTGCATTAATACACTTCCAATTGCTATATCTGAAGCATCAACAAATATATGAAACGGGTGATCCCAGTCCGGCGGTTGTAAAATAGGAACTTGTGTTAATAAATGCTTTAAACGATCAAATGCTATCTGACATTCCTAGCTCCATTCAAATTGTCGAGGTGTTTTGCTGATTAGCTTGTTTAGTGGTATAGCCAGATGAGCAAGCCATCGTAAGTGCCTTCCATGCCACCGTACTTGGCCCATAAAGCGCATAACTTCTTTTGGAGAAGTTGGCACCGGAGTTTCTAATACTGCCAAAATCTTATCTGGATCTACTTGGATACCTTGCGCAGATACAATGTGGCCAAGTAACTTGCCACATGAGACCGCAAACACCGATTTGTTTGGATTCAAACAAAGTCTATATTCTCTGCATTTCTGAAAGCAGCACCGTAAATGAAACAGATGTGCTATCATCTTACCGAAAATTGAAAAATCGTCGAGATATACTTGCATAAATGAAGTGAGATAAGGAGAAAATATCTCCTGCATACATCTTTGAAATGTGCTTGGTGCGTTTCTTAATCCAAACCACATTACCGTACAAGCAAAGACACCCCAATTGGTAATAAATGCAGTTTTTGGTATATCTTCTTCGGCCATTCTTACTTGGTTGTAGCCACTGTACCCATCTAGAAATGAATACATCTCATGACCTGCTACTCTATCAAGCATGGTATCCAAAAAGGGAATTGGAAAGGGATCCGGTACGGTTGCTGCATTTAATTTTCGGTAATCTACACAGATTCTCAATTGCTTGTTTTTCTTAGGCACAATCACAATCGGAGAGATCCATTCAGCATGCTCTACTGGTACGATAAATCCAACTTTCAATAACCTATCAAGTTCTGCCTTAACCTGGGATGCATAATGGGGATTCATCTGGTAGCTGGTTTGCTTTATCGGTCTTGACTCTGGCTTTAGCATGACCCTGTGTTGGTAGATACTGGGGTCCAATCCTTTCATGTCTTTGTAGTCCCATGCAAAGACATCAATGAATTCTTGGAGTAGCTAGATTAAATCTGCTCGAAATGTTTCCGGTAAGTTTTGCTTTATCTTCACAGGACGCGGATGATCTTTATCTCTTAAATTGTAAGTAATCAGCTGATCTTCGGGGACATAGAACTGTTGATGTTTCTCTGTGTTGTCTGTTGGTTTAAAAAGTTGCTGCAATTCATCGTCATGTGTCAAAACAGTGTCTTCCTTCTTAGCCTCTTCTGTGACGGGTATTTCTGTACAGACTGAAGCATTCCAATTATCTACAACGTGCTGTAGATCAATAGTCCCTAATGAAATTAAGTCAGCGTTACTCTTCAAAAACTCTTCTTCTTCATCATCTGACAATCCATCTAGCATATGGACTGGTTCAGCAAAATACGGTCTAGCGTGTAACTCGCAAGGTTGTATAGCATCTAATTTTACCACATATCTACGATTGGCATCTTTAAACATAAGCTCTTGTGCAGACCAGTCTTGTATTACCTTCGCATGTTTCAGCCAAGGTCGGCCAAAAAGAAGGTTGTAATCCAAAGTGGATTCTGGCAAATCTAGTATAACAAAGGTCATTTTAAAGGTCGTACCTTGCAAAGTGATGGGTACATTTCGCACAAGTCCTACAGGATGGACTCTTGATTGATTTGCCATTCTGACAAAAAATTGAACTGGTTCGATTTTGGTCCATCCTAATCTTTTGCATAATGCCGCAGTTGCAATGTTAACACCAGAGCCTCCATCAATTAATACCTGCGTAATCTTATGATTCTTATACCATACTGTAATCAAGGAAACTGAATGATCAACCGTAGAATCAGGTTCCGGTTGAACTGCTGCTGTTGCCGAAATACAAGAAGGTACCAGACTGAACTGTTGTTGGAATTGTTGTCGAATTCCAGGTACTAATGCCAGTAGTTGGCCCAAAGGCAGAGTGATCGATGCCTTAGATAAAATTTCCCAAGCCTGTTGAGATTGATTGACAGGCTCTACTGATGTTGAAGTTGATGCCTCTGCTGATGCGGAGGTGTCTACGGTGGGCAATGTATCTGCTGCTGATGATGTTTCTGCTGCTAACTCCCTTTGTTGTGTTCCTTCCTTTGTTAACAAGGGTTGGGCTACCGGAATAGGCTCTGGAAAGACTGGTGGTTCTGTTGTGGTCCATTGACTAGCTTTGTTATACATTCTGTGTTGTTCACGTACCCCTGGTTCAAATATTTCTGCTGGCGGTTGCAATTGCTTGTCGGAACGAGTCTGGACTGCAGCAGCTTGTGTCTCTACCGGTGTGAGTTTTACCATGTTGGCCATTGGATTTTGGCGTTCCTTCTTCCTTTGATCATAGTCAGCTGCATCTTTGCAAAATCTTCTAATATGTCCGAATTCGCCGCAAAAATGACAGCGTGGTGGTGGTAGATTGGGATTTTCTGGTGGTACTCCGTTCTGCCAGCGGTTTGCATTAAAATTGTTGTTCCTCTATCCTCGGTAGTTACGGTATCCTTGCGGTTGATTGTTTCTCAATTGCGGAGGCACGTAGTGATTCGCTGGCTGTCCATGTTCTTGAATAACTGCATTGACCGTTGCTGTTCCCTGTATTCTGGCATTGTAAACACAGTTTCTAGTGGTGTGTCCAGCAGTGTTGCAGATAGCACAAAACGTTTGATTGAGTGCACAATTGGCACTAGTATGACCTGAATTTTTGCATATGTTGCAGTATACCTGTCTAGTCATATCTTCTGCAACATTCTTGTTTGCTTTTAACCATTCTAAATCTTCTGTAAATCCACCGACTTTGTGTTCCAGTTGCAGAGTCATTGCAATGACTGCATCGAGGGACATGGTTCCGACACATCTTATGATCATGATCTGCTTAAGTTGTGGAACCAAGCCATTGATGAACCACTGAGTGATAACATCATTTGGTAAGTTAGCATGGGCCGGTGGTAGCTGCCTTAAGTGTGTTCTGAAGAGAGTAGCATACTCCTGTACAGTTTGATTTGGTTTCTATCTGTTGTTCTGCAGATAATCAAAAATTTCGGCTGGATTTTTTTTTAGCCTGAATCGTTGCAGAAAAGCATCTCGTACTGCTTCATAGGTGCCGAAATGATTAATATCATATTCTGTAAGCCATCTAGCTGCTTCATTAACAAGTGTAGATTGGAAGACAATAGCTTTGTAGGCCTGATCCGGTGGATGATGCGTAGCTTATCTTGAAGGTGCGTACGTAAGCATCCGGATCATCTCCTGGAAATCCACCAAACTTAGTGTACGTCACTCCCGTTGGAGGTGGCCTGGGTGGACATAACTGTTGTTGTCCGTTCATTGTGAGCGTGTTATACTTTCCTTCTGAACTACCTGAATCTGTATCGTCGGATAACGCACTTTCCGGTGCGATTATCTTGTCTAATATGCTTCGAATCTCTGTTTCGAACAGCCTTCCTTCCTCCTTGATGTCCAGTGTATGGGAACTTGCTTCCAAACACGACAGATGGTCTGAAGATTTAGCAGAAAATGCTAAATCGTCACCGAAAAACTGTGATTCTCTTACCAAAATTTCACCGGAATGAATCGAAATTGTGCCCGAATTCGGTGTTTTTTCACCTTCACCGATTTCTGTGACTAAAGTGTTTCTAATTGTAGATGAATCTGAATCTTTTCCCAAGAGTGTTAAGCTAGATTCCAAATGCGTCTTGGTAGGTTCTGGGATTACTATATCTTTGACAGACTGTGCCAAAATAGTACCGGACTCTACCAGAGGCGTAACAGGTTCTACAGGAATATGACCGGAATTAGTTTTAACGTTCTTAACTTTCTTGACAACTGGGTCAGTCCTTCTACCTCCCAAAGTTGGCTTTAGTACTCCAGACTGATGGTTCTTGGGATACGTTTCACCGGATCGAGTAACCGGCATATATAATCTTTTGTACTATTCGCGTAGTATTACTAACGGGACAGTCTGCAACAGTCTCGTCTGCTGCTACTGCCAATCGAACGATAGTCTAATTCTGACAAATGACTGGCAATTTTGATGCCACCTTCCCATAGACGGTGCCAAGTGTTAAATGTTACACAGTTACGCTGTTTTAATAACTAGCCGAAATCGTACCGAGCAAGTATTTAACATAAAATAGAGGTTCACCGTAAACTATATTAAACTTTCAATTACCGAAAGGCGTTGTCAGATCAAGTGGGTTCTTGGGAGTGGTAGGGGTCTGTTAGACAGAGGCCCTGTACTATTTTCCCAAATCCTTACATAACCACAAATACTCTTTACTCTTATCGCGTCTTAGCTCAGATACTTAGTTTTAACTGACCAGTAACTGTTTCTACGTATTAGGATGCCGAACTTACAGACTAATCTGCTATGGTAACGGAGCAGTAGTCTGGTTCTGACTTGCAGACTAATAGAGTTACTCAACTTACTAAACTTAGGTGAATCACTACACACTTCTTCAGGACAGACATGTATACAAGATAGTAATCAGACATACGACCATACCAGAGGGTGTACATGCTTACCGTATGCCGAACTCAATCAACCGTCATACTAATCACAGTTTAACTCATCACCAAGCTTATCAGTGCTCCAACTCGCAGTTCATACTATTATCGATATTAGTCCTTCCCTGTGAACGGAATCAACAGTGAATACAGAACATAACTTTTAACAAACAGATTCACACTCGTTACTACGAACTCATTACTCTGCACTGCAGTAGGAATAGACGAACAGATTGAACAGAAGAATATAGAAATATGACTCAATCTCTCGATGACACTACACAACTCAAACAGTACTCAGACACACAATGTGTTATTGAATCACCCGTTACGGTGAATTTCAATGCGAGCATACGATACAGAACTCAACATTCACAATACTCAGAACTCCACAACAGTGTAAATAGTATTCTGACAAAAATTAAGCGAACAATCTGGCAATTCCAAAAAGACGTCTCTCTCTAGCATTCTCCTTACATTGCTTTATATAGATTTACAAAGTGCGCGTACCAACTTTTGCGCGTAAATTTCGAAAATTCCGTTACATCCGGCATACATTTGTCCTACTCCGTCGGCCGTCTAACACTATCTATCTCTTCTTTGATCTTGGCCGCATAATTATCATTATATGTATAAGGCTTTTGCTTAGAGGGTTTGGCATCTGAGGTCATGGGGATAGTGTGTGAGCATATGTCAGGGTCCACTCCTTTCAAATCCTTGTAGCTCCAAGCGAATACATCTCTGTACTCTCTTAGCAAGGTTACCAATTCGTGCTCTTCGTCTTCCGTCAGGTCATGGCCTATGTACGTGCATCTCTCTTCTCCTTCTTCTATGGCTACAATTATTTTCTTTGTGGTTTCTTTGTTATCATAGGCCTCTCCTGATTGTGCCTCCCGTTTAGGCATTCTGATCATGACTCTCCTGTCATCTATCTCATACTTCTTAAAATTTTCTGGGACCTCAAACAAAGATTCCTCCTCTTCTTGTGTGACTTCTTTCTTCTTCCTTTTCTTTCCTTCTTCCTTAGGGGTTACATGTGTGGCTAGCCTTACGTCTTTTGTAAGCTCTCCGTGCCTCTGGGGTTGAAATTCTACTTCATAGAAGTATTCTTCATCTGATGCAAAAGGTGGGTCCATAATGATTGACTCTAGATCGGAGTCACTTGCATCCTCAAATGCATCAGGGCTAGGTTCGCACTCTTCTAGCACTGCCTCTCCCATGATTGGCTCTATGGAGAAGACTGAAATGTCATAGCCATCTTCATCACAGTGAGGTGTCCATTGTTCTTCATTGATGGCTACATCCATTGTTGCTAGAATTTCTGCCCAGCCGTGAGGTTCAAATTCTTCGTCTGGAAAAACTACAGGTGCATAGGCTGGGTCTTGGATTGATCTATGGGTTTCTTTTGCACCTACCTCCCTGGCTTTTTCCCTCTTCTCTTCTTCTACTGCTACCTTACACATCCATAAGTGAGTGTCTTCATGCATCCATGAGGATCCTGATCCTAGGGAATGCACCGATTCCGTATCATCTTTGGCTCTATGGATGGGGTTCCATTGGATAGGAGGGACATCTCTATGAGAATAATCTTTGAGATTCACTTTGGTCGTAACACCTAAGTGTTGCAGGTACAAAGAATTGGTTCCCCAATCCTGTACCACTTGCAACTGTCGCATAAAAGGTCGTCCCAAGATCATTTCATAGGCATGGTTCTTGCTAAAATCACATATCGCAAATGTATGCTCAAACTCGACACCACAGGTGGTGAGAGTTATTCCTTCTAGCAATCCTAAGGGCCTCTCAATATGACCATCGGCCATCTGCAATTTCATTCTCGTTGGCCTGAGTGATGGCTTGCCCCAACGCTTCCATAGGGAAGTGGTGGCAATTGCAACTCCTGCACCTGAGTCCAAAATTGCCTTGGTGGTGTACCCCAGGTAGGTAATGGGAAGATAGGTGTTCCCTTCTTCACCTTCACACATGTCTCCTATCTTATCCAAGGGTATCTCTGGCACTGTCCTGTGTGATGCTACCTAGGAATGAGGTTTCACTATCGCTGGTACTTGTTTGGCGACATGTTTCCATAATTAAGGTCTAACCTTGAGTAGCTCTTCTAACTTGAGATTGCACTGCACTTTAGTGTTTTTCACTACCTCTGTGTTCCTAGGTAAGACTGAGTCCTCATTTCGTACCATGACTGTGGGTGCTCTCATACAAGTAGACTTAGCTTCCCATGGGCCTGTGAAGTGGGGTAATTCTTGTAGAGAGTTAGACTCAAAGTCTAGTCTTTCCTGAGAGTGGGTGCTCTCCTGCTCCTCATAAATGGATGGGATGTCTTGTGGGGATTGGTCGTGTGCATCATCCACCAGTTCAATGGGAGGAGGTACTTCACTTTCTTTAGCCCATTTGTCTTCTTGAATCTCTCGTAGGAATTTCGGTGTGAATCGATTCATAGAAGATGATGTGTCTGGCTCCGTAGAGTTAGGCACATAGGCTTCACGCACATAAGCTTCCTGGGCGGGAAGACCTGCTCTTTCACTTGCCTTGTCCTTGTGTTGAGAGGCGGGTTCCTTTTCTAATTGTGCAATTAGCTTCTCTATTCTTTCTAACAGTCCATCAAAGTGCAACTGTGTCTTCGCTGAACTAGAGATGTTAAATAGGCGACTGGTTTCAAACATGGTCTGAGCCAATTCCACCATCTTAGCACAAATTTTGGTTCGTTCTAGCTCTAGTTCTGCTCTAGGGTAACACTTTTCATGATCAGTTACG
Organism: Ceratopteris richardii; assembly: GCA_020310875.1. Taxonomy (NCBI): domain Eukaryota; kingdom Viridiplantae; phylum Streptophyta; class Polypodiopsida; order Polypodiales; family Pteridaceae; genus Ceratopteris; species Ceratopteris richardii. The sequence continues at coordinate 96,023,328 of CM035420.1, forward strand.
TTTGGCCCTTCTTGGATTCTGGCTTGATATGCTTTAAGCATCATGTTTAGGTCCTCGGGAGTGGGATCTGCTAGGACTGATCCTACTCTTGGGGGTGGTGGGTTTAGGTGAGGCGGGTTGAAAGGTGGCGGTTCGGATGGAGTTGGGAATGGTGGAGGTGGGGTAGTGTGAGAGGGAGTTTGAGATGTGAGTTCAGTTATCCTGGCCTTTGTTTTTCTGAGGCTTTCCTCGAGTTCACTCATCTTTTTTGCCCATTGCCTTTTCATTCTTTCACGACTATCTCTCCAAGCTCTCGTCCTCTTCTTTGTCATGCTCTCCGTTTCACTAACATCTGGGCTCTTTTCCTGGCCTACACTTTGGTTCTGTTGCAGGGCTTGGGCTCTAGTGATTACTTGTACTGGTGCAGTGGAAGTCACACTCCCTGTGGAGTCTACAACTAACCCAATAACGTTGATACGAGTGAGTTTTGGCATATTATTGGGGTTCTTTGGGCAATCTCGTAAGAGATGCTCCTTTCCACATTCCTGGCAATAGCTCTGGATCGTCCCTGATTGGGGTTGTGGACGTGGAGGCAAGGGACAATCACGAATGAGATGATCTCCCTGACATCTGTAGCATGGTCCTTTAGGGAATGGAGGTCTTACTTGCCTAGGTTGAGGCCTAGGGTTGGGGTTTGCATACATGACGTTTGTGTAATCTGACTCCCAACTAGGTTCATTTGGCTCTTCACTATAGTAAGACTCACCATGTTCAGGAGACTGCATGTAGTAGGCCTGGGGGCTATCAACATGTGTAGAATCAAAACTATGGTCACTGGGGTCACTTTCTGATAGCAATGGGGTTACTGGCACTATGGCCCTATTCAGGTTTTCTTCTGCCGCTGCATACTTTACAGGGATTACATTAGTAGGAGCAGATGGTTGTTGTGCTAGCACTGGCTGGGGTCTCAGTTGGGCCTGATATTGTGGTTGGTAATTTTGTTGAGGCCTAGTATACTGTTGTGGTGGATACTGATTCTGGTATCTTCCCTGCTAAGGGTATGGCTGAGGGTAGGTTTGCCTGACCGCTTGCTTATTGTATGGGCAGTCTTGTGTTGTGTGATTAGTGTATCTCCGTTCTATGGTGCAGTATTGGCTACTAGGATTTACTTGGGGTTGAGCCATAATGGGACATACATTCGCCATGTGGTCGCCACCACAAGTATAGCATCTTTTCACAGGGGCAAACCTTGGGATTTGTTTGCTAGAGACGCCTAGTTTTTGTGCCACTTTCTCAGTGAGTTCCTCAATTGATGTGGATTGCGTGGAAGAGAGGCTAGAGGCACTATCAGAATCTTTGTATATTTTGGAAAGCTCTAACTCCTCCCCTAGGTTATCCTCGATGTCAATGCACATGCGTACACACTCTTCTATGGTCCTAGGGTCCTTCAAGTACACATAGGATCTTAACTTTGTACTCAGCAATCCATCCAAGAATAAAGCCACTTGCTTAGCTGGTGTGGGGAGCTCCGAAACAGGGCATCTTTCAAGATATTGCCTAAATCTTCTTCCTGCAAGTCTCACGGTCTCTTGAGGGGTTTGCTTGAAGCTGTGAATCAATGAGGAGGTATTATGTCTTATGCCACTCTTAGAGAATTCAATAATGAAAGCCTCCAGGAGTTGGTCTATGCTCCTGAACTATCTCTCATTCAATGGTTGGAACCACGTAAGGGCTGTGTTCCTAAGGGTTAGACCAAAGGCATTATATTGTGTGAATAGGTCCTCCACTTGTTCTGCTCTCAAGACTTGCCTAAACTCTGCCACATGATCGTATGGGTCTCCTGTGCCATCGAAGTAATTTTTCATGGACTTGACTAACTGAGTTGGTCTCAAAATCCTGGTGTGTTCTCTAGGTCGTGGTAGAGGGAAGTCTTCCATATTCCTTTGATTTCTTGGGGCTCTATGTACCTCAGGCTCTACTCTATTTGTTTCCATCCTCGTTCTTTCTCTGCCCCCTGGGTTAGCAAAGCTTACTTCTGGCCTCTCTCTACTTCTGTCTCTTTGAGTTCCATGAGCTTGGGATGTTCCCGCTCCAGGGTGACCATAGGACACATTTGATCTTGGTTGGGGGAAAATAATTTCACCTTTCCAAGTGTAAGCATGCCTATCATTTTCTGTCACCACAAAGATCCTCTCTGAAGCGTGATCTAAGTAGGTCACTCTGCCTGGGCTATCAGGATCCTTAAACTCATAGATCATGATTGTTCCTATATCAATTGGCCGATCAGATTTATACCTCCAAAAGGCTTCGTCAGTTTCTCTGTTCAGAAGCAGATCTATGCTCTTATTATCTTGGGGAATCCACTCTGGTGTGATAATCCTAGTGAGAACAGATTTGCCTCGGGGGGTCCTTGGTTCTTCACCCATGTTTCCTTGCTCTAGGTCACCTAAGTCCGTTCCTGGGATCTCATTCCCAAATTCATCAGTCCTATCTGGATGACTGGTGACTACATATATTGTCCCTTCCTTGTCTAAGTACGCTCCGTTTTCAAACTTGACAGCTGGGCGCTCTAGTCCAATGGATTGATCAGGATTCTTAATCTGTACCACAGATCTTCCTAGGCCGTCCTCATAGATGCTAGCACCCAATCGGTTGGTCCTAAGGTATTCCAACTGCGTTTTGTAAGGGCCTTCTACCCTGTGCAAGTATTGCACTCCTGAACTTCTCGTAGGTCTGTCCATGCCTTGAGACATCTCTGATTCACTAGTCTCAGAACTAGGGTAGTATGAGTGGTGGCTCAACTGCTGGGCCCAAGACCTAGCAGTGTGGTTGACACTGGCATCTGAAGACCTAAGGCTTTGTCTATCTTTCCCTAGATGTCGCCCTGATCTAAGGTTCATAAGCCTAATTGAATAACCCAAATTTGCCCAAGTACAACCTCGTTGCGGAGTTCTTTTGTATCAGTTACTTGATTCTTTTTAGTTGATTACCGTGTTAACATTCTTGTCTGATATCACGTCGTAAGGGGTGTAGTTCCGCACTTAAAGTTGATCGTTCCACGTTAAGTTCTTTTCCTTTAAAGTTCTCGACAGTACAAAGATTATGTCCTTAGCTTGAACTTGAAAGTTTAGGTATTCTTCAACTTGATAATTGCCTATCGTCGCCCTGACTTACTCCTACCTCTAGTCGTTCTTAGCCTAAGCTAGGAATTGACGAAGGGGAGTTGAGAATATTCCGACCTTTCTTGCTGATCCTTGTTCTTTAGTGCTCGAGAAGTTGATTCTCAAGCTTGCACAAAGCCCTTGCTTGGACGCTCTCAATTGCTTCTCAATAGACCTGCATCAGTCCCAAGATTAGTTCCAGAGTTAAATTCAAATGACAGACTAGACCACTTTCATGCAGGTAACTCACCGACCAAATTATCCCTTGCCTTTATAAAAAACAATCCCAAGGATCCCTCAGTTTTCCTACCTCGGGTATGGTTAACTTCAAAAAACCCTTCAAAAAACCCTTCCCACGAGCTTTCCAACAAAAGAAGAATCACAGCAATTGGATTTTGTATGAGGAAGTTATGTCCGATCAGGGTTTAGGTGCTAAAACAGGGTTCAAAACAATTTACTCAGGCAGACAGGAATTCTTGAATTACTTGGGTTGCGGCCTCACAATGTAATGCTAAACCCTTAAAAGTTCCCCAAAAAATTAGACCACTATTTTTTTTTTGCCCTTAAAAATTGGCCAAATTTGCCCTTCTATCGCGTTTGCAAGTTCTATCAGTCGCGATTGACAAGTCAATCGCGATTGATGTGTCGATCGCGATTGACAGGTCCGTCGTGGCTGTCAGTCGCGATTGATGGGTCAATCGCGATTGACACGTGGCTTGAAAAGTCAATCAGTCGTGGTCAAAGGGTCGTTGACTCTGTCAGTCGCGATTGATGGGTCAATCGCGATTGATGGGTCAATCGCGATTGACAGGTCGGTCGCGAGGGTCTGTCCGTCGCGGTCAAACAATCGTTGACTATGTCGGTCACGATTGACAGAGCCGTCGTGGGCTGTCAGTCGCAATTGAGGGGTCGATCGCGATTGATGACTCGATCGCGATTGATACGTGTCACGCGTATGATCTGTCCGTCGTGGTCAATCGGTCGTTGACTCTGTCGGTCGCGATTGACAGAGCCGTCGTGGGCTGTCAGTCGCGATTGACTGGTCGATCGCGATTGACAAGTCTGTCCGTCGTGGTTCGTCGATCGCGATTGACAGGTCTGTCCGTCGTGGTTCGTCGATCGCGATTGACAGAGCGATCGCGATTGACAGAAATCTGATGAATTTCAAAAATCTAAACATAGTTTTGGGAAGCTCTAGGCTTGTAGATCATGGTTTTGTACTTTGTTTGGCAAATGGAGCATTTTTTCTGTCGGTCGCGATTGACAGAGGTCGGTGCACAGAGACAGTTGCCAAGATTTCCGTACCTACGCGGAGTGCTGGAGAAGATGATGCAGCATGTACCTGCAAGACAGCTCAAGAAACATGCAAAAACTACACACACAATATCGCTCTCTCGCTCTCTCTCACAAGTGGAATGAGGGAAATGGGAGGAAGGAAATATAGTCAGAAAAACTGAAATTTTTGCGATGATGGAGATGGAGGTGGGAGATGGTGATGATGATGATGGTGATATAGGAAACAAAAGGAAATAGATAAAAGTGAAGAAAATACCTATAACTCCAACGCTTCAACTCTATTGGAGTTAGACGTCTGCGGAAGCACGCGAACAGCACAAGGAAGAAGAAGAAGCTTGGAGCACAACACACAAGACTGAATGTATTACTAGAGAATGTACAAAGATAAGTAGCCCATTAGGGCAATAGGCGTATATACAAGCCGGGGGAAAAAAACCTCGTAAAGAGGGAAAAAAGTGCCCCGGCGGTCCTAGAGTGTTCACACACATCACTACCTAAATATATCAACAAATCCCCCCTGGGAGTGATGCGGTGAACAAGGAGCTGGCACTCATGTATAAGGAAGTGCCGAGCTATGTGGAAATCACTCCACAAAAGGAAGTAAGCCCAAAGCTTTGCGGAAAGCTTCAAACTTCTCCCTAGGCAGAGCCTTCGTGAAGAGGTCTCCAATGTTCTCCTGCGTGGGCACATATGCCAAGCTGATCTCCCCAGCAGAGAACCTCTCCCTGACATAGTGATAATGCACCTCAATGTGCTTAGTGCGAGCATGGAACACAGGGTTCCTCGCAACTGCCAATGCGCTCTGACTGTCAGTGAAGATGGTGGTGGCAGAAGACTGGCCAACACCCAAATCAGCCATAAGGCGTCTGAGCCACACACACTCAACAGTCGCTGTGAAAGCTGCCCTATACTCAGCCTCACAACTGGAAGTGGCCACAGTAGGCTGCTTCTTGCTCAACCAAGATATACATGAGCTACCAAGCATGAAGCAAAAACCACTGGTGGACACACGAGTGTCATAGCAACCAGCCCAATTTGAGTCAGAAAAAGCATGCAAATCTGGCGGTGGTGATCCTCCCTTGGGATAAAACAACCCAAGTAGCCGAGTACCACTCAAGTAGCGAAAGATGCGCTTAACCGCTTTCCAATGCGTGACTCCTGGGCAATGCATAAACCTGCTCATCTGTGAGACAACAAACTGAATATCTGGCCGAGTAATGCATAAGTAAATCAAGCATCCAACAGCCTGCTGATAGAGAACAGCATCAAATGCATCTCCAGCATCATGAAGACTCAATCGTAAACCTGTCTCCATAGGAGTGGCAATAGGCTTACAGTCTTCAAGGCCAAAACGCTGCAATAATGTGTCAATATATTTCGTTTGACACAAAGCCATTCCACCATCAACTTGCATAAACTGAATGCCCAAATAGTGATGCAAATGCCCCAAATCAGACATCTCAAATGAGGCATGCAAATCAGCCTTGAAATCAGCAATATGCTTCTCAAGAGGACCAGTGAGCAGCATGTCATCTACATAGACAACAATGATCAGAAGCACATCATTAGCACGCTTAACATATAAGGTGCTTTCAGTTGGACTGTTCTCAAAACCATGTGCAATCAGATAGGCATGTATCTTCTCATACCAAGCACGTGGTGCTTGCTTTAAACCATATAACGCCTTCTTTAACCTGCACACCTGGTTTTCATGCCCTTTCTGCACAAAGCCACGGGGCTGAAAAACATACACTTCTTCATGCAAGTCACCATTCAGAAATGCTGTTTTAATGTCCAACTGATGTACATTCCAACCATGATGGGCTGCAAGTGCACAAATGCTCCGAACAGTAGTCATACGGCATGTAGGTGCAAAGGTCTCATCAAAATCAATGCCTCTTTCCTGCGCATAACCCTTTGCAACAAGCCTAGCCTTATACCTGTCAACTGTACCATCAGGTTTACGCTTCAACTTGTATACCCACTTAGTGCCAATGGCCTTCTTGCCAGGAGGCAAGTCACATAAAGACCATGTACCATTCTTCATTATAGCATCATATTCAGATTGCATAGCAGCCATCCAATTTTCTGAATTTTGTGCTTCATCAAAAGAAACAGGCTCATTCTCATCACAGAGACTAGATGCAGCCATAGCATAGCAATCTGATGCAAAGGAGGTACTATGAGAGCCTGAACGAGTACGATATGACAAAGGTGCATCTAATTTGCTGTCACGCAAAGTCTGCACCAGCCATTTTGGCATAGTTTTTGCCTGTTCAATATCAGCTCGCTCATCAACAAGTGCATCATGTAAATCTGCATCAGAAATGGAATGATCTGCATCATCATATGAAACCTGCAAAGGCTGAGAAGTTGCCTCATTAGGACCAGCACTAGCCTGTCCACCTGTAAAAAGAGGCATCAAAGTATCATACATGTCTTTGGAGCTAACAGATGTCTCCTTAGTACATGAAAGCAATGGCTGAATAGCATCTTCCACAAAGACAACATCACGGCTAACCAGAATGCGTTTAGTCTGTGGATGATACAGACGATAGCCTTTACTTTCAGAACTGTACCCAACAAAAATACATTTTACTGCCTTATCATCCAATTTTCTGCGATGTTGTTCAGGCACTAATGCATATGCCAAACAACCAAAAACACGCAGATGAGCAACAGATGGCTTGCGGTCATGCCAAGCCTCATATGGAGTGATAGACTGCAACGCTTTGGTGGGACACCTGTTCAGTACATATGCTGCACACATGACAGCCTCAAGCCAGAAACTATGTGGTAAAGCCTGACTTTTGACCATGCACCTCGCCATCTCCATGAGTGACCTGTTCTTTCGTTCAGCAACTCCATTCTGTTGAGGTGTATACGGCACTGTACACTGGTGTTTTATCCCACGTTCAGCCAGAAATGCATTAAAATCTGAAGACATATATTCCCCCCCTCGATCAGAACGGAGGGTGCCCATTTTACATGCTGACAGATTTTCAGCCAAAACCAAAAACTGTTTGAAGCACATGAACACTTCGGACTTTGCTTTGAGTGGGTATACCCATGCATGCCTGGAAAAATCATCAATGAAAGTCACGAAGTAAAGGTAATTTCCAAAAGAGGGTGTCTGCATAGGACCACAGACATCACTATGTACAAGCTGCAATTTCTGCATAGCCCGAACTGAACCATCTTTTGGAAAGGAAGAACGCTGCATTTTGCCCAAAATACAGCCTTCACAAACATGTTTTCCAGGTGCCTCAAGTTTGGACAAAGAAGACACCATTTCAGATTTCTGCAGGCGTAACAAACTAGCAAAATTCAGATGACCAAAGCGTGCATGCCAAAGCTTTGCATCTGACATAGCCTGAGAATCATGAACTGCACATGCCGAATCATTCACAGATCTTTCATAGTCTATGAGCTTATACAGCCCACGACATAAAATGCCAGAAGCAATAATCACATCGCCATTTGAGAGATCACGGACTGTACACCTGTCATCAACGAATTTCACAACCAAGCCAATCTTGGCTAATGCAGAAACTGATAACAGGTTCTTTTTGATCCCTGGCACAAATAAAGCATTTGACAAAGTGAAAGAACTACCATCAGCAGTAGTCAAAATGATCTTACCAACTCCCATAACAGGATAAGAGGAGTTATTGGCGCATGTGACAGTATTCCCTGTAGGGGCAGGCTCGAGTGAAGAGAAGAAACTGCGCTGCGAGGTAATATGTTTGGTCGCCCCACTGTCAAAGTACCAAACATCTGAGTCTACTGCAGACATGCACTGATCATGAGAAGATGGGTCAAAACTGCAGACAGTAGTAAACGCCCATTCTTCTTCCTGCACAAGATTTGCAGACTCTGTTTTTGGTGTAGAGGCCTCTGCAACAACCATTCCAGCCTCTTTCTTCTTTGCCTCTTTAGCAGCCAGTTTTGGACAGTTCTTTATAATATGATCATTTCCTTTACAGTACTTGCAGAACAATTTCTGCTTTTCTGATTTCTTCTCATCTTTATCCTGGTTCTTCGATTGTGCAGCATTTGCAGATTTCTGCTTACTAGTAGAAGAGCTCCATTTTCCTTTGCCCTTCTGACTAGCCAGGAAAGCTTGATCTGCAACACGCATAATGGACCTGTTCTGCCTGGACTGATCTTCCTGCAACAGAACAGAGACTAATTCCTCAAATGACAAGGCATTCGGATTGCCTTTCATCATCAACCGAAGAGTAGAGGCAAAACTCTGATATGAATCAGGAAGGCCATTCAGAACGGTCTGCACAAGTGAGCTATCTGGTATAACCTCATCAGCAGAAATCAATTGTTCCTTCAGGTCTTTGATCTTTGTAAGAAAACTGTCCATAGAATCACCTTCATTCATGTGCTCACTCTCCAACTGTTTTCGGAGGTAAGCAACACGAGCCTCATTCCTAGCCTGGTACAAAGTGGTAAGTGTATCCCAAGCATCCTTTGCTGTTCTGCAAGAGCGAATGTGAGGGATAATGGCACGTTTGACAGACAAAGCTATCAATGCATGTGCCTGGGCATCTCTGCCATCCCAACGAATCTGCTCTGCAGTAGGTGCAACAGAAACAGCAGCACGAACAGGAATCTGCGGAATATCATCTTCGACACCATCTTCATCAGCTCCAACACCTGTATTTGCAGTACCTGTCGTTACAGGTGTAACAGGACGTCTTTCAACACCCTGCACAATGTTCCACAATCCTTTTGCAACCAGTACATGTCGCATCATATAAGCCCATAATGGGTAGTTGGTACCATCCAACTTATCCTCAACAGCCAACATACGGAATACATCACTGCTTTCAGCCATGGCCGGTGACTAAAATACCTTGATGCAGAAAATTGACTGTATCTCAAAAAGTTGAACGGAACTGCCCAGACGAGTTCTGCTAGACCTGTAGCAGACTTCGAGACGCTTAAACTGGTGAACAGAAACTGGTATATACCTTTGGCACAAAAGGACGAAATAGCCTGCACAAGCGCTGCGATAGTGCGTTCGGAGGCCGAAACGAGCTCAGATCGCGATTTCAGCACCACAGAGCAAAGCGGTTTTGATCTAGGAAACACCCTGAGTATGCTCACCAAATTTCATGCGAATCTGAGACTGCAAACGGAGGAGTGTCGACGGCGCCCTAGAAGAAGCAACGACCTGCTCTGATACCAATTGTTGGAGTTAGACGTCTGCGGAAGCACGCGAACAGCACAAGGAAGAAGAAGAAGCTTGGAGCACAACACACAAGACTGAATGTATTACTAGAGAATGTACAAAGATAAGTAGCCCATTAGGGCAACAGGCGTATATACAAGCCGGGGGAAAAAAACCTCGTAAAGAGGGAAAAAAGTGCCCCGGCGGTCCTAGAGTGTTCACACACATCACTACCTAAATATATCAACAAACTCTACATCTTACCATCACACGCTCGTCCTCAAAGCTCGATCCCCGGCAACGGTGCCAAAATTTGGTGTAGCTCAGTGATGAGTAGCACCTCCTTTAATGTCAATCCGGGAAGACGTGAGGATGGTATGAAGACCTCGAGCAAGTGGAGGCACAAGTGTGTGAGTGAGAAGCACACAAACATGCACACACATACACACACACGCGCACACACGGCAAGACAAAGAGTGAGAAGCAATGGAGTTCTTTAGATTACTTTCAAAAAGCTCTTACAAATTCCTTTCAATTACAATCTCACCTCAAAAATGAGCTCTCTAGCTCCTTTTATAGTTTTTGACTAGCTTTGGTCCTGTCCAGACCTAATGTCCGGCCTAGTTAAAAATTAGGTTCCAGGACTTTTTTGAGGGCTCAAACGAGATCCAAAAAATATGAAAATTGGCAGGTAGATACTTCTAAAGCTCCTCAAGCTCAAGGACTCCTTGGCTTGCACAAAATGGAGCTACAAAAATACGAAATGGTATTTACAACGGTTTTTAGTGATTAAAATCACTATTTGTGTAGGGATTTTCTCTGTTGGTTTGTCGTACACATCTTTGAGCTCCCTACTTGATCTTTCTTCTTGTGTGCTCCACTCCTTGATGTCTGAAAAATTTAGAAGGCCTACTTGCCAGATCTTCTTTGGCTACTGTGTCTGCTTGTGCTATCTCTTCGTTCCGACCCTCTTTGTCTTGTGGCTCCTTCGGTTCCCTGACTGCTGCCAACACTTCCTTTTTTGGATTGATTCCACATAGCATGGCACTTTGTTATACATGAGTGCCAGCTCCTTGTTCACTGCATCACTCCTACAAGGATTTGTTGATATATTTAGGTAATGATGTGTGTGAACACATTAGGACCACCGAGGCACTTTTTTCCCTCTTTAGGAGGTTTTTATCCCCGTCTTGTATAGGCATATTAACCTAAAGGGTGACTTATCTTTGTACATTCTAGTGGTAATACATTCAGTATTGTGTGTTGTGCTCCAAGCTTCTTCTTCTTCCTTGTGTTGTTCGCGTGCTTCCGCAGACATCAAACTCCAACAAGGATCATACTGAGGATCTTATCGCCGAGTTTGGTTGCTAGATCTGGGACATGAGCATTTCTTCTGAGCCAAAATTCAATAGTGCAAATCACATAGTCTTCAGTAGGTAAGTGGTTATGTGGCGGGCTCGATCGTAATGAGAAATTTAGCCATTGTTTATTAAGGGTACCTTTCTGCTACAATTCCCAAATTTTAGGCCATGGTCTTCTCCTTGGCACTGGACAAAAAGATGGATTTACTTGCAGAAGGTATGGTGCCTCTTGTTGATGCACCTATAGTGTCATATTTTTTCCAAAAACCTCTTATGACAAATAGGATCAGCTGCATTAAACTATTCTTGTGTATATTGAAATGTGACAGCCAAATTTAAATCATTATCCGGATCCTTCCAGGTGAGCTTCTTTATATAACGACGCATTTGTTCCTTCGCTATCTTCTATGGTACATTGAAAGGCTTCATCATATGATCAAGGTCTTTGCTTCAAACATTATCTTCTTTCATGACATGCACAACTACTTCTTGAAATTCTTGCATCATCCAATACATCAATAGTGTTCTTTTTTATCTAGTTCTGTAGTGTACGACATTAGGACCTCCTCAAGAATTGCTTCACACTGTGCTTGTATCAGAGAATGCATGATGGGGGAGAAAGAGGACATACCTCAACCTCTATAGCAGCCACCTTAGGATTGGGTAATACCGGTGTCCCCATGTTCATCTATTGAGCACCTTAAGCATTTTTTTTCTTGAAGTTGTATGATGACTTGATCTTTTTCCACAACTTGGTTCTTTACCTCTTTTAATTCAGCCTCTACTTTCATTTTGCTCTCACATATATCTTTCAATTACTCAACATCTTGATTACACTACGTAGCATACAATTTAGCAAAGTGGATCCAAATTTTCTTCAATTTAGTAGTGTATTCTACATACTTTGCTTCCAACTATGTATGAAGTACATTTTTTGCTTCCAATTGAGTTGCATAACCTTCTAGTTTCTTCTTTAGAATTTGAATCTCTTCATCATGTGATGTTGGTGCTTCAATTGGTTGATTGAGGAGTAGCAAGGCCATTAATTCCTTATCCCTGATCCTAAGTGAATCTGCTTCATCCATATAACCTTTTATTTGTGATTTGATCAATTTGGCTCTATTGGAGATGCATACTTTTTCAACTTCACTATGTGAATATTTGCTTTGTAGCTTCGTATTCTCTTTCTTTGTTCTTTTAGATCCTTGATTGATCTCTTTGACCTTCGATTGCCATGTTGCATTCTCAACCATTAATGTATCTATCTTGATCAAGGCTCCTGCTAACTCTCCCTTTGCCTTCTCTAATTCAGTTTGGGTCTTTACAAGCTTCTCTAATAAGTTCTCACTTAATGTTTTGAATTGATGCTTTTCCACTTGTGCTTGTTCATACTCTCGGTCTGTGTCCATTGATTCCTATTGTGTGTCCATGGCACTTTGCATCATGTGCTTTATGACTAGTTTCAATTGTGCCACATCCACATTCAACCATGTCTTTGGTATTACTCGTGGCTCATCACTTTCTACTTGCTTCCCATGGACTGCGTGTAAAGTCCCATTTAAAGGGTTGTCTTATTTATAGGTGAACATTGGTTTGATTGTCAGTTTTTTTCAGGAGTTACCGAACCCAAATAGGAGCTTTAGTTATCCAATCCTAGCTCCTTATAATGTGACATCTTGGATAGCCTTTTGCCTGCACGTGATCTTCCTTTAGCTTCACTCATTCTTTGATCATGTTGGCCTTGGATATTTAGATTAACTTGACCCTCCATGTATGCATGAGTTGTTGTTAAGGCTTTTTATAGGTCTACCTTGATAATTGGAGGTGGCTGAGCCAAAGTCAATGTTGGTACCGTATGCATCCTCTTGGTCGATGGTATTGCAGCCACTTCATCAAACTCTAGGGCTCTCTTTGATACTCTCATTCATGGCATGGAACTTGTTCCGGCCTCATTTGTTGAAGCAATGACTCTTTTCATTTTAGGAATGGAGGTGGATTTCACATACTTGGCCATCTCAAGTGTTGTGGGCATAGGCCATAAGTGATCACAGATCTTCAAAGCATGATAGATCAAGATAGTCAAAGTTGTACTTCCATTCAACAACTTTTTGATTCACCATTGCTTCTTCACCTCGAGCAATCACTCTTGAATATATAGAGTCAGATTGATCGGATTCCCTACTTGTTTGACTACATAGGATAAGAGCTCAACCACAATTTTTGGGGAGTTGTGTAGCAATTCATGTTGGGAAAACAAAACTTTTGATGCACAAGCTACAATTCTTCTTCTATGTCAAAGTGATTGATATCCATAAATGTTCTTTTCTTGGATTCATGATTTTCATCCTTCAAGTCCACAATGCCATCCTTAATCCAATTGAAAGCATCTTTGATCAGTTCATGAGTAAATGTGATTGATCTTAATATGCCTCTTAAGTCAGTGACATGCACTTTGGATATTGAGGTCTTGTCAGTTGTTGAATGCAAGGACTTCATGAATTGAGTGCACCTCTCAAAATCTGGCTCGTAAATTGTAAGCTTTAGGTATGCATGAATCCTAGCTTTGTTCCATATTTTGATGGTGCTTGGCATGTTGTGGAGGATGTGAAAATTAAACTCATCACTAGAAACTGATGGTCACAATCCATTAAACATACTCTAATTACAAAGAGGTGATCATTCACAAGTTGATATTTTCTAAACCAATGAACTAGTCTTAATTGTGAAATGCAAAGGAAATTCATCCACTTCTAAAATTTCTTATTCATCCTTCGAAGCCATTTTCACTCAAATAATCAAGTTTTGATTAACATGAGAGAGTGTGAAAGCTTTAGTGAGTTTCATAGTGCTCATGCATCATTATCCATCCTTCAAGTGATTCCCTTGCTTGATTGCTACTTCCTTTGTCTTAATCGTCCATATGTATCTACTTTGATTGTGTGGCTTCATTTTCTTCCGAGACTTTGGTAGTCTTTGCTTGTCATAAGTGCATGGAGTAGACTTTGGTTTAAGCATTATCTTTTTGTCCAATGCTCGTATCACTTCTTTTGTTTCCTTTATAGTTTTCTTTGGAATCCAAGCTTGTTGATGATGTCTTTGGATTTCCATGAGCTTCTTTGGTACCCAAACTTGAATAGTCTTCAAATCAATTTGCCTTGATTTGTCTACTTTGAATGAGCTCTTTCCTTTAGGGTTTTGCAATTGTGGTTGTCTCTGAGTGCATTAGTACTTTTGAAGTTTATTTTTGGGATCCATATTTGTTTGCATCCTTTGGTTTATAATGATAAAATCCTTCTTGATGTTTTGCTTGTTGACAACTCTCTGCTTTTCTCTTGAGAAGTAATATCCTCACTATGGCTCTCTAAAATATTATCTTGAGAAGGAGCGATAGGTGGTTCAGCCATAATAGAAGGGTTTTGATTAATACACACAGTAGGTTGAAGAATGAATTCATTAGATTGAGATTCCTTCCTAAGATCTAGGTCATGTACATCCAAAGTTGACACATTAGTATTTTTGAAGGTCACTATATTCAAAGGTTTTTGATCTAGGAGGCTAAAGACTTCTTCGTGCCCTATGTTGGCATATATGTATCATTGAGCGGGATTCAAGGTTACCTCAAATTCATATATCCAATCTTCTCATAGGATAAGCTCTTGTAATTGGTTGGAGCCCTTACAAACCAAAGGTTTCTATTGCATTGAGTTATTCCATAGGTGCAGGATAGGGTTACCTCTCCTAATCATTTGATATGATTACCTCTGATTCCAATCATATAAGCTTTTGTAGGAGTGATTGGCATCTATAGTTTCTCAACTAAGGAGGCACAAACGCTCCTCAAAGTTGCTCCCATGTCCATTAAAGAGTATTCTTTAATCCACTCTTTTCATTTCTTGATTCTCTCTACAGATTCTTGTCTAACTTCTTCCCAAATTCTCTCTTCTTCCCTCTTACAATTTGCAGCTCCTAATAGTCTTATTAACATTTGTTCCCTGGGTGGATCCATATATTTTTTACTCAGCATCCTCTGATGTAACTTGGAAATATATCTCCATCCAATGTGGGTAAGTTAATGGTGTTAAAATGTTAAACGCGGGACTAGCTGTCAGTAGCGCCTTTAAACATTTATTGGGTTCTTGGGAGTGGAAGGGGTCTGTTAGACAAAGGCCCTATACTTAGTTCCCAAACTAACCACTTCACACAAAGCAATACACTGATGCCCAAAATTCTATCAAGACTCCGTTACACTTACAATCTTACAGTAATCATCCAAACTCTCCTACAGTTGACCGAGCACAATGCACCAGATTATGCAGTATCGTGATACAGAGTTACTTAATGAACTTAAGAACTGTTCCGAATACAAAATACTGTAACACTAGAGACAACAACAGTAATCCAATCTTCACTGAATAGATACAAACAATCAAACAAAACCGAAGACACAGAAGAACTCAACAGTCTCAGACACACAGTACTGGGGGGTCCAGTATGCAACTTAAGACGACCCTTACTGTAGCTTAACCTTTACCGTATGAGGACAAACCTCAACACTGAAGACCATACAATACGACTCGGAGTTCTCAGAACACTACTGCAACTACACAGACTTCATCCAACATGTTATAGCACCTTACAAGAAAGAGTGACCCCACGATACGCTTAATCAACAGAACAATCACAACCGAGATCCTGCAGAACAACTCGCTCAGACAATAGTCTAACGATCAACTGAACGTCTATGTAACTCACGAACAGAAACAAGTATCAAGAGACAACCAGACAGAACAAGAGTAGTATACTCAAAATTGCTCAACAGACACTATAGTAGCGTTCAGCTCAAATCACCCAGACAGACAGTCTGGTGATCTCATGAAACGTCACTATAATTTACAACCCGAACAAGTGTCGATAACATAAACAGAAATGAGACAAGATACTTCAAATTAACCAACTTGACACACAGTAACGTCACAGACAAATCACCCAGACAGACAGTCTGGTGATCTCGCGGAACATCACTGAAGCGTCTCTTTTTCATTGCTTTATATAGATTACAGGTATCGGTGTAACAACCTTTCGTTCGTGCGAACAAGATTCAGTTTTTATAATCGCCAATCCGGCGGTCGACTAACACTGGCACGCACAGTGGACTCGAACCCGCAAGTTTTACAAAATTACAGTTCATCTATAATGCCTTCTAAATACATGGATCTGGCTAATCTAAAGGTTCGGGCGATTTTCTTTTTTAAAGCTTCTAACATCTATTTCAAAGTATCAGGTTCTACTAATTGTGCATCTGTTCTTACAGAACTTAGGGAAATTACTTCGGCCAGCAAAATTTCTGCCTGTGTCTGTAGAAAGGCCTCTTGTAAATAAAATTTGTTTGATAAGGCCGCATCCCTGGATACTTTCATCTCTGCAAGTTGTTTATCCATCTTGGCCAATCTTTCTTTCTGATTGTCGAGTTGGTTGTCTTTTCTGTCGATCTGCTGATTCTGGAATTGGATTGTTCTAGAGTAGGCATCTCTTTCTCTGCGAAGATTTGATATTACCTTTTGTCATTGAGCTTCCTCAGTCAATACTCGTTTGAGAATACTGTTTACTTCATATAAATCTGTCTTGCATCTCTGGAGTTCATCAGCAGTTTTCATAGCCAGATCGTGCTGTTCTTGGCCTCGTTGTACCACTTCATCCAATGTCTGTCTTGTTTCTTCTAACAGATTCCGTAAAGCTACTCTTGCATCTTCTTTGTCCTGTATCTCTTGCTTTAACTGAATGATTTCGGCATTTGCATTATTTAGTAACTCGTCTTTTTGTCTGATCTCTGCGAGTGCTGGATCTCTTTGAGCGGTAACTTCTACCTGTTCGGCCATTCGGGCTTGTAACTCCTTAAGTTGTTCTTGTAAGGCTTGGTTTTCAGCTTTAGCTACTATTAATTCTTCTTGTAGAGGACTAATGTCCGCCTCCAGTACATCCACCTTGTGTTGAAATTCGTCGCGGATAGTATCTGTCACTTGTTTCATATGTGCCGACAGTTGTTGTGATAAGTGGATCAACATTTGACCCATGGTTGCAAGTTCAGATATCATAGGAGTCGAAGGAAGTGGAAGATGAGGACGAGGTTGAGATGAGGATGCGGTGAGGAGCTGCTGGGAGGTCCATGGTGAGTAATTTGGGGATGAGGAAGAAGAGGCAGTGGGTTCTTCGGGAAGAATGGGTGGAGTAGGGATAATTGGGTTGATTGGAGGTTCCGGTGGGGGAGTGGGAAGAACAGAGTGAGATTCTGTTACCTTTTCTATGGTTTGTTGTGTAGTGTCAGCGGTGTCGGCAACTGTGGACTCGACTGCTTTGAGTAGTTCTTCGAAAACTTCTTTAATTATATGTTCTTCGTCTCCTTGTTGTTCCTGCTCCGATTGTTGTTGTGATGCTTCTTGTGACGAGCTTGTGTCAGATTCGGTGGGAGCCTCCTGTTCTTGTTGTTGTTCTGACGAAGATTGCGCTAATGACTCGTGATGCATGGAGGTCGCTGTGTCGTGAAAGGTTTCTTCTTCGTTAGCTTCTTCTTCTTTTTCGTCTTCCTTATCATTCGCGGCTGAACCCTGTACTTCGCTACCGGATGAACTTATCCTGATTCTTTTTCGGCGGAGAAGGTGGAATATCTCTTCATCTTCTTCTTCATCGTCCTCTAATATTTGGGCAGATTCCTCATGTCGTAGAATGGGTGCTCGGGGTGGTGGCTGTGCTGCTAGAATAGTCGGGAATAGAAAGGATATGATGTGTGGCAGTCTGGACCTTGGCATATCACCTTTATTAACCTGTTTGATAATTGATACGCATTCTCTGTGAATGCGGCGGAAGAAGTAGGATGCAAAATTTATAGGCTCTCTCGCAGCCAAATCTATTGCCGAATAGAAAGGCCGAGAGATGCCATAAGTTTGTTTCTGCAGATTAAGAATAGCTACTAAGAATTGTAGCGCGGATCTCTCAGGTTCAGGGTGGCAGAGTATTGCGTATTCATTGGATGAGCTCCTAGGGATTAATCGATTCATGGTGGCAATCGGTAGATTTGGACCATTTTCCCGACCTTGCCGAGGGAGTCGAAACGCATCAGCAAAGGCCTGGAACGTGATTACCGTTTGGGAGGGTAGGGATGTGATAGCCCAACTTTGCTCGGTGGCAGGTGTGTTAGCGATGGCGGCGATTATCTAAGCATAGAACCGATAGCAATCTACTGAATGCCAAGGTAGTTCAGCGAAATTGGCCAGCCCACGGGTGCGCAGGAACTCTCCTACATCGGCAGGGAGTCCGTCACGGAAAGCGGTGAAGTTTGCCAGAGCTTCCATGGCGCACACAGTAAACGCAAGCACAAGATAGAAAGCACAGGGTTTACACAATCACATAAATCACGCAAACACAATAGCGATTTTTGGCAAAACGGAGAAGGTTAAGTAGATGTGTTGCAGTGGAGAACAATCAAAATCAATAATCATCGTGCGACGTTGAGATGATACCTTCATAACTTGGTGTGCATGCATGAGCAGAACAATAATGTCGGGCGGCTGCTGTAAAAATTAGGTATTAAAACGTGGATATTTACAGGCTTATTTTATTAAGCGTGCAAAAACAAAAGAAAAGAAAAGAGAAGAAGATGCAAAATACGCGGCCAATCCGCATAATGTTTTAGTGCAGATCCGATGCTTGCTGATACGACTGCAGCTTTGAACCATTTATCACCTTTGGAAGAGGTAGTCCGGTCAAAGTAGTCAACCAAAAAGTGGTTGGGCCCACCTGTTCAGCAATCCGATAGGGACCAAACCATCCTAACTTGAACTTGCCAGCAGAGCGATTCGACTTTGCATTGTAAAAGGGTACAAGTTGCCCCATCGTAAAAACTGGAGTCTTTAGATATCGATCATGTGTTCGAGCTTGTCTTAACTGAACTTCCTGGATAGTCAGAAAACTTGTCCATCGATGCTCATCTAGTTCTCTGAGTGTATCTAGCCGGAATGATAAAGAATCTTCTGGTATCAATTTCTGAGTGAGAGCTACACGTAAACTTGGCACAACAATCTCCATTGGTGCTATGGCTTCCAGTCCATAAGTTAGTTTGAAAGGGGTTAATCCTGTTGCTACCTTGTATGTAGTTCGGTATGCCCATAATACTGTAGGTAACAGTTGATCCCATCTTTCTGGTGCTTCCAGAATCAGTTTTCGAAGCATATTCAACAGGGTCTTGTTTGTACTCTCAGCCAAACCATTTGCACGAGGATAATATGGTGAACTGAATTTATGCGTGATCTGAAAAGAATGTGTGAGTACTTTCATTAAATTGTTGGCAAAATGAGTGCCTTGATCTGTAACAAGCTCTAGAGGTAAGCCAAAACGTGGAAAGACATCTTTCATTAGACACTTTGCCACCGAAACAGCTTTGGCAGACTTTAAAGCCCATGCTTCTGCCCATCTGGTAGCATAATCTGTACATGTTAGAATATAACGATTATTACTGAGTATGGTTGGAGGTGTAATAGGTCCAACAAAATCTAGACCCCACTTTTGAAAAGGCTCCAACGGCAAGACAGGTTGGAGAGGGAAAAAATGGCATTGTAGAGGTTGTCCAGACCGTTGACAAGTATCACATTGTTTGACAAACTGAGATACATCCGTGTATATAGTAGGCCACCACAGTCCGCTCTGCAAAATTTTACGATGCGTTAAATCTGCTGCAAAATGCCCACCGAAAGGACTTGAGTGAGCCAAAGTAATGATCGAGTTAACTTCATGTGGAGGAATGCAACGAAGTAAAACTCCAGTGTGATCCATATAGTATAATTCTCCAGCAATTAACCAAAATTTGCGACTGTACACTGCAATCTTCCTATGCATTGCAGGAGAAGTCTGAGAAGGAAGGCATCCATCAGTAAGAAAGGTCAATATCTGATCATAATATGTAGATGGCATAGGTGGGTCTGCAATTTCATCATTAATTGGTTCAGAAACATAAATCGCTGGTGTTGTGTCATCTACACCGATCGGAGCTTCACCAGAATCTAAGCGAGAAAGGAAATCTGCTAAGGCATGTGAACTGCTTGGCCGATGAATAACTTCGTAATCAAAATCTTGTAAAAGCAGAACCCATCGCGCTAATCGACCACCTAAATGATGCTGCCTTACCAGGTAGACAAGTGTAGCATGATCTACATGAAAAGTAAATTTACGGCCAAGTAAATAATGCCTAAATTTCTTTATAGAGTATACGAAACCCAGACATTCCCTTTCTGTTACAGAGTAATTCTTTTCAGCAGGGGCAAGCCTTCGACTTGCATAGTATACTGGCCTGAACTATTTATCGGTTTGTTGCATTAGTACACTCCCAATTGCTATATCTGAAGCATCAACAAATACATGAAATGGGCGATCCCAATCAGGAGGCTGTAAGATTGGAACCTGTGTTAGTAATCCCTTTAGACGATCAAAAGCAATTTGACATTCCTGAGTCCACTCAAATTGTCGAGGAGTCTTGGTTATTAACCGGTTCAGTGGTATCGCCAAATGAGCAAGCCATCGTAAGTGTCATCCATGCCATCTTACTTGTCCCATGAAACGCATTACTTCCTTAGGTGTAGTGGGTACAAGTGTGTTGCAGAGCAAAGGAGCATAAGAGTAGAACCCCAAAATTTTCAAAATGATGGGCATATTTTTTTCTTCTTCGAGGTCTTCAAGAACTCCCTCAAGCCATGTAAATGAACTAGAGGAGTCCTCTAGTTGCATAATACCAAGTTGTTGTAAAATATCCCTTGAATTAGTAGGAAATTCACTTTTCTAGTAATAAAGTGCCGGTCTCTTGTGTGAAAGGACCAAACTTAGGGCACATGTATATAAGTCACTTTGTGACTCTTTGTAGAGACTTTTTGCCATTGTGAAGAAGAAGCTCTTCTGAATTTTCGAATTTGCCTTTTTCTTGCAAATTTCTATCTTCTCTTTGATCTTGTATGTGTGTGTAATGTTTAGAATGTGTGTGTAGGACTGTTGTCTACCCCTCCCCACTGTTTTTGAGCTACTGTAGTGTGTGTGTGAGCTTGTAGGAGTTGTGGCGTGAGTATGGGTGCTTACTGCCATTCACTATTTTGGTCATAACTTGAAGCAGAGTTATCAGAATCGAGTGAAACCACTTTCAATAGATGCGTCTCGCCGAGAGCTTCGAAACGAGTACCCTATTGACTATATTCGGAGTTCTGAGCTGGGAGAAATCCTCAAATTACTGAAAACTGCTGTAAGAGGTATCGCGGCAAACACTTTCAGGATTTCAGTGAGTTTGAGAGGTGGATTAGTCTTTTCTCATGCATGATAGCTTAACCACTTCATTTTCCATCATGTGTGCACATGTCTTCATACACTTGGTTAGGTCGTTTGATCGGATTGACATTTGAATGTGTGTTGATTTCCCACTATATGCACTTGTGTGGCAATAGAGGTAAAGTCTCATTGGCACAAGTCCTTGAGTCTTCTTGACTTAGGTACACACATTTTTGGCGCCGTTGCCGGGGAACACTCAACCAAGGTGCCTTCGTGATGGTTATAGATCGAGTGTGATAGAATCGTACTTGTAGAAGTGAATTTGTCCTGTGGCAATTTAGTCAATCACTTCAACACTTGTTACTTCACATCTCAAAGGTGTGTGTGATAAGTTTTAGGTTTAGGGTTAGGAGGAAGGGAGAGAAGAAGGAGTTAGGGTTAGGTTAGAAGAAGAGGAGTAGTGAGGAGAGGAGAAGTAGGAGTAGACAAAAATCAACAAAAAAATTCCCAAAATCACCAAGAAAATTAGCAAAATTCAAATTCTGTCAAAAAAGTATAAAAACCAAAAAATTTGGCTCATTTGACACTTGTTGGTGTTCAGGTATCGTGGGTGAGCAGCGACCAGTATTGTGGACTTGGTATCGGATGCTTCAGGCCTTCACAGATAGAGATTGAGCTCTAGGTGCAAGCAAGAGTATCTAGAGGTGAGGTTCTACCAAGATTATCTGACAAAAACACATTAAACATGCATAAACGCATGATTAAGAGCATGCGCAGTATCGCGGGGGGGAAAAGTTGTGTCATCATAATTTCTTTGTGAGGTACAGTGACCTAGGAGTGAAGAGGAGAGTAAGGGGAGCAAGGGGGTGCAAAAATTTTGGAATTTTCTTACATTTTGGCTTGAGTATCGCGATCGGTTGAGGTTTGGTATCGCGATACCAAAACTCCCTTGTATCGCGATACTCGCCGAAGTATCGTATCGCTTGATATCTGTCTTGGTATCGCGATACCATTTTGGTATCGTGACCCCGAGTTGGTATCGCGATCGTTCTTGGCTGAGATATTGTATCGCCGGGTACCAGTCTTGGTATCGTGACCCCAAGTTGGTATCGCGATCTCACCTGATCCAGTGGTATCGTATCGTTACCTTCATTGGTATCGTATCGTCTCACTTGGCATCAAGTATCGCGACACCACTTCGGTATAGTATCGCCCGCTCACTTGGATAGTATCGCGATACCAGAACGAGTATCGTATCGTACACGTGGTATCGTATCGCCTTCTCTTCGAGAATTGTATCG
This sequence comes from Ceratopteris richardii, assembly GCA_020310875.1. Lineage (NCBI taxonomy): Eukaryota > Viridiplantae > Streptophyta > Polypodiopsida > Polypodiales > Pteridaceae > Ceratopteris > Ceratopteris richardii. Next base: position 96,045,907 of record CM035420.1, read on the forward strand.
CGATGCCACACTGATATCGTATCGGCATAAGTTCCAGTATCGTATTGCTTGAGCCCATTGGTATCGTATTGTCTGACTTTCAATATCGTATCGTGCAAGCCGGTGGTATCGTATCGCCGCTTGTCATAGTATCGTATCGTCCCCTTACCAGAGATTGTATCACGACTTCAAATTGGTATCGTATCGTAGTACTTATCCAGTATCTTATCGTCTGCTGCAGACAGTATCGTATCGTGTTAACATCAGGTATTGTATCGTGGCCGAGGCAGTATCGCCTAGTGCAGTATCGCCTGGAAGTGATATCGTCTAGATTTGCACTAACTTTCTGTCAGACAATTAGAGGCATTAGAAGAGCCACTCAAGGAGAGTCTCTGGGATTTCTAGAGAGACTTAGGTGAGTGAATGAACTTGAGGTCAGGAAGAGTGCTAAGTAGCCGAAGAAGCGTCAGTGCTGCTCAGGTTAGTCATCACTCCATCTACTCAGAAACTTCTAGTGATTCGGAGGAGGAAATACCCATGGCATCGGAAGACATGCAGGGTCCAACACCGAATAGGAATTTCATGTCTACTGTGGAAGGAGATTACCGTACCTCCTTACAGTATGTGTCCACTAACGCCCAGGAGATCCCCATCTACCTGGATGGCTTAAATAGATCTGTGGCTAGGATGGTAACTTCCCTGAATGCCACAATTGTACCCCGACCTGTTGTCAAGTACGAGGGAGGTGCGTATGTAGACAAAATTGGTCATATCTACATTGTGACTGAATTTCCTGAGAGGATCAACGAAAGGGGAGAGTTTGTGGACCCAGACAACTCCAAAAGAGCACACCCTGAAGGGTTTGTGACTACCCCTAGGGGCAGGTCTCAAGTATCACGGGTCTTGAGAGGAGATTTGATACCTCAAGACGACTACCTGTTGGACGTCTATATGATCCACGGATCAGACTTATTGCTTCAAACCGACTTACCTGCTCCAGGAAGAGAAGAAAGCCCCATGACATTCTATGAGCTGAAAGACCCAGATGATGAAACTAGACTTACATACTTGGACAAGGATCAAAGGAGATATTGGCCTGTGAGTGCCTTAGACAGGGCTCGACTGAGATACATGGGTGCGCTTGTATTTCCTCAGAGAGATCAGGCAACTTCCTCACAAAATCCTTTTGGGAATCAACAAGAGATGGAACAGACCACATCAGGACAGACCAGCCAACGAAGTGTTCCCAACCGTACTCATGTACAGTTTGCAACTCCAGGAGTGCAAACACACCATCAGACCCACGCAGGGATAGGTAACCAGTACCGACCAACAGTCAGACCTCGACCACCAGTAGAAGGACAACCTGGAATACCTCCATTACGACCAGCTGCCCCAGTCTTCCCTATAATGCCCATACCGCCTGAACCTATGAGAAGATTGAGACCTATCCAAGTAGCTAAATGTGTGAGAAACCATTATGATGGATTAGGGGAACCCTATGATCATATCGCTGAATTTAAACAAGTTCTAAGAGCAGAGCAAGTAGATGACTTCTTCGTGCAGTATGAGTCTTTTGGACTCACCCTCACGGGACAGCTCTAACTTGGTTTCAGCCCTTAGATCCTAATCAATTTGGAAATATGGAACAATTCTTTCAAGAATTCATTGGAGAATTCACAAAGAGAGGGATTAAACACAATTCTGCGTCTTTAATCTATAGCTTTAAACAAAACCCTGATGAAACTGTGAAGACGGCTGCCCGAAGATTCAATCGGTATGTGGATAGATGCCCAGTAGCTGAGAGACCCACTCAACAAAAGATGATATCATTATTTTTAGATGGGCTCATTAACGGAACTCTACGAACACTAGTGTATGTGAAGAGGCTACAAACATTGAGTGAGTGTCTTCAAGAGTGCATTGATTTGGAAGATAACCTTGCCGAGGATCTCAAAGGAACAAACCACCCCACTAAATCAGAAGATTTAAGGAGACTGTCACGTCCAACTCCAGTAACATGGAAGAATTAGCAGAATTATTAGCAAAGAAACTAGGAGTCCAGGGGCAAAGAGCTTACCAAAACCCAGCTCAAAGAGTGCCTATGCTACGGAGATGTAATTTATGTGGAGGAGAGCACCCCACACACTTGTGTGTCCGAGGAGGGGCTGGTGCACAACCTATGTATCCATACCACAGACAACAACAACAAGGAACTTCTTGGTACTACCACATAGAACAAAAATATACCAACCACACTACTGAGAACTGTCCCTTCAATAGGCAAGCACGCCCTTTTCAACCACTGCAGTATAGACCATACGGATACCCTCCTAGGGAGCCAGGTAGAGAGATACCAAGATACAACCCGTACCCCACACCAACAGAAGCATCAAGGCCATATGAGCAGGCACCATATCCACCACCACAACCAGTGCTAGGACCCCAATTGTCAAAACCTCAGCAGGTAGTATCCGTAAAGTATGCTCAACCAGAAGAAACATTAGAAAGAGCTATAGTTCCAACAGCGACAATGACCCAGGTAGAACCAACAAACCCTGGATATGAACCCCCTCCAGGAGAGTACTACTCATACGAAGACAGCATGTTAGAATATGAACCCGCATATGATGCTGCTTACTATGGATATGAGGGCTATGATCAGACTTATGGAACAGAGAAGACCACTCTAATGTATACGGCTCCTAAAGCACAACCAACTGTGAGGCCACCTATTAGACCACCTATGTAGAGAGGACCATGCTATAGATGCGGAGGAGACCATTTCATCAGAGAATGCCCTCGACCTTACAACCCTCTACCACCTAGAATCTGGGAAGGATATTGCAGTGATTGCGGAAAAGAACATCTTTTTAGAGATTTCCCTAAGAATCCGACAAAAGCTCAAGATACTGCACCCATTAACGTGATTGAGGTCATAGAAGGATTTGGGAGTGATAAGGAGTACATTGTACCACTAAAGGTTATTACTAGAGCCCAAGCGAAGCAACAAAAAGGAAAACAACCAATAGAGAAACAAGAGAGCAATAAATCTGTAGGCTCTAAAATTCAGGAAGTCGAGGATTCTAAGAACCCAAGCGAGAACTCCCAAAACACAAGAGTACAAAAATGGAAGGAAAGACGAGAAAAACTCAAAGAAAAATGGGCGAGAAATAAGAGTCAAGACAGTAAGAAACAAACTAAGGGCTTGAAGGAGCATAAAGAACAAAAAACGCATAAGGAGATCCCTGAGCCACCACGGATTAGCTCAGAAAAAGAGAAGCCAGGATCAATTTTAGCTGACCCAAAGCCAGATGACTTGGACATGTGGTTGAAAGCTTACCAAGCTAGAATCAAAATGGGCCCAAATATAGAGCAACATGAAAAACTCTACCCTCAAGGGGAATTAGAAAAAGAAAGATTGGCGATATGTAGGAAACTGATCGAGGTAGCACAAGCAACCCTAGAAAAGACTATCCCAATTTTACCAAAAACCAGGATTGCACAAGGTCTATACGAAGAATGCATCAAATCCAAGGATAAGGAACTGAGAAAGGAAGATGACCAAGATGAACGAATGAAAGCACAAGATGAACAGGTGTTAATGATATCAGACCTAGAGGCTGATTGGCCAGAAGACTTGTGGAATAGAATCAGAGAAGAGCAATGGAAGAAGAATGGAGTCAGTCTTCCTCCTTTTGATGAAATAGATGTGGAAAATTGTCAACCCCATCCCAACCTGGAGGAAGCATATGAGGCAGTGTCAACACTTGATAGAGGTAGAGAGGAAACCCTGAGCCTTTCAACATTGCCTAATTATATGGGAGAATACGAAAGGGGATCTCTAATAATACGAGCACCCACAATACATGGGAAGGGAAAAGGAAATTCAACAGAGAGTTCACACAATCTAACAGAACTAAAGAAAACAAAGGTGCAATGCAAATTGACGGTGGAAGAGTTGCTTCAACTTAAACCACAATTATGGAGGCAGTTAGCAGACCAATTAGAACCACCACCAGATAACGGAGAAATGAAAGGAAAGGAAAAGGAAAACCAATCCACAATACAAATTCCAATTGATAAAGTGGGAGAATTTAGTGAAGGAGATGAAGGTAATACGTGCTTACCTGTCACCCGCAATGGGTACATGACCAAGGCTATTTTAGATACGGGAGCCGGGGTAGGAATTGCCACCAAGGAGATATGGGAAAAGTGGGGAAAACCTGCCTTGTGACCCACACGCATGAAACTCCAACTAGCAGACGGTCATGTGGAAAGACCCCTAAGAATATTGGATCGAATCAAACTAACCACCTGTGGAGTAGAATTTGAACATACATTAGCCATTTGTAAGTTCGAGAAAGCAAACAACTATGAAATGATATTAGGGCGACCCTTTATGAGACAAATGCGGGTAGTACAAGATTGGGGAAGAGATTCATTATACCTGCAACATCAAGGAAACACCACCAAGATAAATTTGCACACGTTTGCTTATTGAGATGTTCCTCCACTACAATGGAATCCAGTACATAGGGAAGAAGATGACCTATCCATTCACAGTGCTGGATCAAGTGATCAATCTTGGATACATGAAGATGCCCAGTTATGGATGTGTAAAGAAGCGAAGAGAGAGGAGCGAAAAAAACAACTGTGGCCGATAGGACACCCTAACTATAGATCAATAGAAGACCCAGATTATATGCCTCAAATCTTTTCTGATGAGATTTTCGAGCCACATGGATGGATGGAAATCTTAGCAACTTTAGATGTGTGTGTAAATGAAGAAGTTTTGACGATGAACGAATGCATAGATGAGGAAGGCTATGATGTAAATCTCTATATGGTTGTCCTTCAAGAAGTAGAGGAAGGGGAAATCCTGGAAAAAGAATGGAAAGAAGAATATGAAAGCATAGAAATGGAACCAGAATTCGACTCCGAAGAAAGCTACTTAAACACTATTCAGAACAAGAAGGAACAGGAACCAACAAAAATCTTAGCAATTGAAGCTGCTCCGGCAATACACAGGCAGAGGGAAGACATGAGTAAGGTAGAGTCGGACCCAGATCTTTTTGAAGTTCCTGAACATTTTAAAAAATACGAAGTAGAGGAGAGAAAAGTAGCCATTCAAATGCCTAGACGAGAGGCACGAGACGGAGAAGCGTATGACAACAAGGAACAAACTAAAAAAATTGTTGTAACAGTAGAAGATGGAGAAGAGCGGTGCACATATATTGGAAAAGATATCTCTGAAAAGGAGGAAGAGGAACTCATACACCTTATCCGAGAGTACCGTGACGTATTTGCATGGACCTACAAGGATCTCAAAGGTGTAGAACCCACTATTTGTTCCCATCAAATACCAATGACGGCTGACGCAAAACCATCCAAACAACGCCCTTATACGTATAATGAGGTTTATGCAGCAAAAATTAAGGAAGAAATAGACAAACTACTAGCAGCAGGATTCATATATGAGATCGAACACACTGAGTGGGTATCGCCATTAGTAGTTGTGCCTAAGAAAAATGGAAAATTGAGAGTATGCATAAATTTGAAGAAGGTGAATGCAGCCACCATACGTGACAGTTACCCATTACCCATCATGGACCATCTATTGGAGAGCGTAGCCGGAAAAGAGGTCTATAGTTTCCTAGATGGATTCTCCGGATACAACCAAGTAGCTATTGCGACCGAGGATCAACATAAGACCGCATTCGCCACCGAATGGGGTGTGTATGCTTTCAGAGTGATGCCTTTTGGACTCACTAATGCACCTGCTACTTTCCAACGATTGATGTGTCATGTTTTCAAGGAATTTTTGAAAAAAAGCATGGAAGTATATGTAGATGACCTCTGCACATACTCCAATCAAAGAAGCGATCACATCCCTGAGTTGAGGAAGATATTCAACAAATGTAGACAGTATAGAGTGTGTTTAAACCCAGAAAAATGTGTCTTCATGGTAAGACAAGGGAAAATCCTAGGACATATAGTCTCAAGAAATGGAATATCTACGGATGACGACAAAATTAAAGTCATCTTAGACCTACCAAGACCTAAGAATGCAAAGGAAGTGCAAGCTTTCATGGGACATTGTGGATATTACCGTAGGTTTATTCACATGTATGCCATCATAGCAAAGCCCTTGTATGGTCTCTTAACTCAATTCACGTGGACAGAAGAGTGCGAGAAGGCATTCAATGAGCTGAAAAAGAGGCTTAGTACAGCCCCAATTCTGAAATCACCAAACTGGAGCAAGCCATTTCATATTCATGTTGATGCTTCTAACTATGCCATTGGATGTATCCTAGCCCAACCAGCTGATGAAGGTAAGCTCGATCATCCAATTGCCTATGCGAGTAGACAACTGAATCAAGCGGAAAGAAATTATACCACTACTGAACGAGAAGGCTTAGGAATGGTATATGCAGTGAAGAAATTCAGACACCATCTCTTAGCCAACAAGTTCAAATTCTTCATAGACCATCAAGCTTTGTTGTACTTAGTCAATAAGCGTTGTAACACAGGAAGGTTGGTACGATGGTTCTTACTCCTAATGGAGTTCGATTTTGAAGTAGTAGTGAAAAAAGGAAACACACATGTGAGAGCAGACCACCTTTCTACGCTGAAACACGGAGAGCCACCTAATGGAGTGCCCGATGACCTGCTAGATACTTATTTGTTTAATCTAGAAGTTTGTCCAAAGTGGGCAGAAAAATTGATCCCTATACTCACCCATGGCCCTCAACACTCAATCAACAAGAATAGCAAAAAGGAAATTCTTCAATCGAGGAATTTACACATCATTGCAGGAAGTGTGTACTACAAGGAACCCAATGGAGTGTTACTCAGATGTGTTGACGAGGATGAACAAAAGCAACTAATTGAGCAAGCACCACGTGAACAAATGGAGAACACACCAAGGGACTCATGGAACAATCCGAGAACTAAAGAGGTTAGGAGTGTACTGGCCTGACATGCCCAAGAATGTTCACGACCACGTAAGTAATTGTGCAGAATGCCAAGAGACGATCCCAGAAGATCATATGTCTCTACCTTTTTCGAACAACATAGCGCCCAATTGGAGTAAAACATTAGTGAAATTCTTAAAAACAAAAGAACATGAGGTAGGGGCTAGTTTAGCAAGAAAGCGATCCTTAGAGGAAATGAGCAAGGATTATATTCTCATGGGGAGACAGTTGTTTAGGCGAGGTAAAGACAACCAACTCAGATTATGTGTGCATGAAGGAGAATATTTAGCCATATTAGAAATGGCACATGCAGGTGCTGCAGGATGTCATTTTTCAGCGGAGAGAACTGTCAAAATGATTCTCTTTGCAGGCTTGTGGTGGCCAACTCTACATATGGATGCTGAAACATATGTACGAAGCTGTGAAACCTGTTAGAGAGCTAAATACCCAATTCGGAGAGATGACATGCCATTAAGACCCATGGTCTGTGTGAGAGCATTCACAAAATGGGGTATTGACTTCATAGGACCTATCAATCCACCTGCCAAAGGATCACATGCGGAGTACATCATAGTAGCAACTGATTACTTGACCAAATGGGTAGAAGCAAAAGCCACTAGAAAGAATGATGCTCAAACTACTGCCAAGTTCCTTTTTGAGCATATTTTCACCCGCTTTGGATTACCCATAGAGATTGTGAGTGATCGGGTAACGCACTTCCTCAATGAAGTAATCGAGTCACTAATGAATGAGTTTTTAGTGATTCATAAAAAATCAGCACCTTACCATCCCCAAGCCAATGGACAAGCGGAGAGTTCCAATAAGGTACTGTGTACAGTATTGACAAAGATTGTCAATAATGGAAGGTCAGATTGGGACAAACAATTGCATCACACAATTTGGGCCTTCCGAGTTGCATATAAAACGGCTATTGGAACTACCCCATTTAACTTAGTGTATGGGAAAAATGCAATTTTGCCAATAGACTTTTTAGTACCAACACTAAAAGTGGCCCAACAGTATGAGTGGAACGGACATGAACTATCCCAACAACTAGACCAAATCGAGAAATTACATGAGACTAGGTTACAAGCAGTGGCAGGAATTTACGTAGCTAAAAGGAGACAAAAAGCATATTATGATGCACATATAAAAGACAAGGGACTTAAAGAAGGTGACTTAGTCTTAGTGTACACCTTAAAACAACACGCCAAGAAGTTACAAAAACGTGGATATGGACCCTTGATCATAAATCGAATCTCGACGGGTGGAGCAGTCAACCTAGCCACCCTAGATGGCGACATTCTTCCCAACTACATCAGTGGATGTAGAGTGAGACGATTCATGGATCCTTTGACTGATCAAATGCTAGCACGATTACTAGGTGCCCAAAATAGGAAGAGGGAAGAGGAACGGATTAGAGAAGAAGCTCGGCAAGAAGCACTGGAACACATTAGGAAACGAAAAGAATGGATTAGGCAATGAGATGAACGCTATCTACAAGGAAAAGAGCCTATCCCTATGGCTAATTATCAAGTCAATAATCATGATACAACGGGTGTGTGCAAGACACAACCTTACCTAAACCTAGGAATTGGCAAGACAGAGTACAAGTTGATAGACGCATTGATAGACTCAGGAGCAGGACTTAGTTGCATACGAGATAGAATTGCAAAAGATCTGCAATTGAATGTAAATCCCACAAAAGCTCGATTGATAGGAATTGGAGGTCAAACCCTAGAATGTATTGGAACGACAAATGCATCCCTCCACCTAGGCAATTCCTCAATGGAATAGAGAGTCTTAGTGTGCAAAGATGAGGATCTAATAGAAGACTTAATTCTAGGACAAGACTGGATCATTGAAAATGAGGTGTGTATCCATTTAGCGCAAGGCTACATTTCAGCCAAGATAGGGCACAAGGAAATTTTCAGTTTATTAGGAGAAAAACCTTTACTCCCACCCAACACAATCGCGAGTTCAGAGATCTGCCAGGAAAAGAAGTTGGAGAACAATTCCAGCCTTAATATCTCAGAAACAAACCTAGATGAAACGGGAAGTCCCGACTATACGAGGTCCACAGAAGAGTTGCACTCACCACATTCAGTTGAGGAACAGCTAGTCACTAAGGAAACCAACTGTAAGAGACCTCTTCAACAAGACAAAAGACCGCAACATTGGAAAACCACAAGCGGATACTCATATGAAGGATAACAAAAATACAAATGGGTACGCAAGGATCAGATGCAGAACCAGACAAATTCAGCACCCAATCTTGAAAATGAAGCAAAGATCACGAAGACAACTATGCCTAAATCCACATCAAAAGGACTATTGCAGATATGGATCCCCAAACCATTGATTGAAGCTCAAAGATCGCGACATCAGATATGGATTCCCAAAAAGGTCACACAAGCAGCTAAACAGGCTATAAGTACTTAGGAATACGCAATACATCAGATAAGGCGAATGACAAAACCACATAAGAGTCATCCAAGAAACTGGAAAAGCAATGCCAATATCACGCGGACACTGGAGAAAGCAAAGAGAACACATGAAGCCGGAAGGATCAAAGAAACAAAACGACCTCCCTTAGTGGTCACGAAATGGATTTGGAAACCCAAGCAACTGCAAGGAGTGGACGATCGAAGAAACGAAGATTCCCATTGCACTCATGAAGTCTCTGATGCACCTAAAGTATGCATAATAGGGCCACAATACAAGGCCAAGCATTTGGCACATGATGTACATTATAAAACTAGTGGTGCACATTCTCCAAGAGAGATTAGATCTTAGCTTCACTTTGATAGGAATGGACTTACTATGTACATAAATAAATGCTTCGGCTATACTAACGATTGTCTTCTTTCAAGAAAAGTTATAAAAAGAGGTGGTAAGAGATCTCACTCATTGAATGATGGGGAAAACGGAGCGAAAAACGACAATAATCACTACAATGCATTGAACAGTTACATACTTTCCTTTGAAGCTAACACACTTTTCGTTACAAGTGCAGATGGCTTCTGAAGATTCTGAAGCAACAGTACAAGAGGAGGTGCAGGAATTCCCACCCCAGAGTATTACCAAGGCAAAAGGACATTGGTTCCGGGAAGATCAACCAGCGGGGGATTACCTATTCCTCGCCACAATCAAAATTATGGATACTGATCACCAGTTCCCAATCATGTCACAGGATTTCCGCATACTCCACACACTCCCATCCATTGAAGACATTTTGAAGAAAGCGGGCATTCACAAGTACTTTGAATTGCCGATATATAAGCCTGACTTCCAAAGATGCACACAAGTCATGAATACCTTACAGCCAGAGCTTCAAGATCCATTGGTCCCAGAAGCTAGAGTAATGGATAAAGTGGGAGAATGGGTAATCATTCAATTCACACATGAATTGATTAAGGAAGCCTTTGAATGGGAAAAGGATGGAACTACAGTGGTAAAAGAAGAAAGCCGAGGTGCCAAAACCAGGACATTCACGGACATCAATCGCATCGACATAGAAGAGGGAGTAAGACTAATCCACCAACATTTTTGCTTCCCGAATATGCACCGATACACGGCGCCATAGAAGATTATTGTCCAATTACTCTCCCATGCCATCAAGCAAATCGGAAATCAAATCAATTTGACACCATATATTCAGGAAAGACTGTTCGAGGCTAAAAAGCAATGGAATAATAAGAAGTTTCTCAATGGCAGTGTGGCCTTGACAATATTGATTTACCATGCATTGGGCATAAGAGAACACTTGCAGGAAATGCCATCTTCAAATGATATGGCTAGGTATGTCAAAGTCGCCACCGTGCCAAAAAAGAAAAAAGGGGCAAAAATAGTGGAAGTGGTAGAAACCAACTCTCAACCCAAAATGAGAGGCACAAAAAGACTCCGAGAAGCCAAGCAAGCTGAAGAGGACGCACCAACAACCAAAAGAATACATGTACTCCCAAGAACAACTATTGAAGGACAGAAACAAATCACAAAAGAAGACTTGACTAAAGCCCTGGAAGAAACCCATCAATATACAGAAGGGCAAATTAATTTACCAGTACAAGGTCACCACTATCAGCAGTCAAGACAAGCGATGGACACGAAAAGCAAACTCACAAAAGTCCACAGGTACCGAGAAATAGGCTTGGATAACTCTAGTTCTTTATCGGAGGGCCAAGAAGAGCCAAATACTTCATTGTTGGATATCGATATTCGGAGTGAATCGAGAGATGATGGACAATGGGCGGAACTGAATGAAGTCGACTACAACAAGGAAGCAGAGGACCTTAAGACGGAAGATCAACCCATCGGTGTTGATCAAAGCATCACAAGTGAGAAGGAAGAACAGGAAGGAAAGCATACTATAACATTTAATGGAACTTCAAACATCCAAGTCAAGGAGACTCAGGAAAACACAATAGAAGAAGAGGATCCTTTCACGCCTATCAGAGTAGTGGCAGAACCCTCCCCAATGGATATCACCTTCCAAGGAAGTGCCACCAAAGCTCGCAATCTGGATGAACAAAACAATGTACAAAACATACAATTACACATTCGACAACCACACAACGAAACTATCCATGTAGAAAAAGGCAAAGATGTACAAACGGGAGAAACCCCGAGCATACCAAAGATGTGGTTAAATGTGGATATTGCTAAACTCAAGCCTGTGGTGCAGGACATGATCAGAACCGCATTGGACACACAACAATTGATGCTTGAAGCTGATGAAGATTATGACCAGACCATGCAAGACAAGAAAGAACTCCAAAAACTTGGTAAGAATCTCTCTACAGAGTTAAAGACAGTAAAGGAACAAGTTTTGGGAAAAGAAAATGAACTTCAAGAAATCAAAACGAAATACACCATGCTAGAGACGGAGAATGAAAGATTGAAAGAACAACTTCAGGAAGTCACAAGGAAACTAGAAGCCAATGAGACTGAAAAGGCACGAATAAATTCAAGAAGCAAAATCTTGGAATCTCGATTAAAAGTGTACATGGAAGAAGCGAAAAGCTTACGCCAACGAAATAAGGAGCTCATGACAGCTATTCTAAGTGATCAACCCGTCGAAGTGCAAGCCAGACCAGAAACAAATATCCAAGCATTGGAAGAAAAGGCAGCTATGTATGAAGATCAACTCATAAAGGAGCAAGCAAAAATTGCTGAATGGGAAAGGAGATACAAGGAAGACACCGAAGCTCTACATGCCAAATGGAAAAAGGCGGAAAATAGATATCTATTACATTGTAAAGAAGATACAGATCAACTCGCAATAGTAGTTGAGGAAATTCAGAAAAATCAAACAACAATTTTGCAGGCTCAAGAAGAAATCAAGCAAAAGAAAGAAATGATCAAACAGCTACAGGATCAATTAGCACAAACGAGAACCGAGGGGACACCAGTAGTTCCGAAGTCCGCAGAGGCTACTATGGAGAATGAGGTACGTCCTCTCTCTCCCCCCTCATATCATTCACCGGTAAGGGAGGAACAGGAGGTTCATATTGAACATACGATTCGCGAAATTGTAGAACTAAGCCGACCGGAACGGGCACTACTGGTGTCCCAACTCACTGCTGAGTTTGAAGATCAGATCATAAAGATCATGAGGAAAGCGCAAATAGATAACAAGCAATTAGAACAAATTTTGAAGCCCTTCAATGTACCATACGGCCTACTTAAAGATCAAATGCGAAATTATATAAGGTCTACGACAAATAAAGATCCGGATCACAACCTCCAATTCAGGCAGGATACCTTCAATTACACTCAAGAAGAATTCGAGAAAGCGGATCCTGTATGGAGAAGAAAGCTGCTAGAAAAGAATCCTACGCTACGAGTACAGTGGGAAGCATCACCGTATGAGCTTCAAGTAAACCCGTCTTTTTGTCATGTGCCCCGCCGACGCTCCTGGACGCAATTTTGGGAAGGTCAGCGCCAAGGTAGCATTAATAATCAGTGGCTCAACTACCCATTGTTACCTAGTCCGCCACATAATTACTTACCGATCGAGGAATACATGGTAAAAACTATGGAATTTCGGATTGCCAGATATGCTACAGTACCCGATTTAGCGATCAAAATGACAAATAAAATATTCAGCATGATGCTTATGGTACTCAAAGTGTTCCAACACGCCAAATACACCTTTTTGAATTTCATCGGCATTACACAAGGATCGGAAGCACTTGTTTTTTATTTATCTACTATTCCCAGCCGACTAACTATCATGGATATTATTCTCGCTTAATGTTTTTGCCTTCGACATATATGCAAACTTTTGAAGAAGCATTCTTTATCGGCTTCTTTGAAATTGACTCAGAAATTTTTGTGAAAATGACGTCCAATCTGAATGCACGCCTGGTTGCCTATGAAACAAGTTTCTTTGCGGATCATCGACAGGCGCCAGAGGACGGAGTAAAGTCACAACAATGGAAGGAATTTATGCTTTGTCACGCTAATCTGCTAAATCACAGAGAGCAACAACCCATACAAACATACACGTCGCCACAAAAAGCCTGTCGAGGACGACAGAGTTCAGGAGGAGGGACGTGTAGAGGGACAATCAAGCAAAAAGAAAAGAAGAAGAAAATCAAAGTCTAGAACGGCTCAATAGAAATAAACATAACAAGAACAAGTCCCTGCAAGAAGCCCCGTAGGGGCGCATCACCCATCTCTGCACAGAGCCCCGTAGGGGCACACACACCAAGGAAAAGCACGCAGCCGAGAGGAGGAACCAGGGCCAACAAGTATTCCATATGAGGGTGCTTCAACCTCTTGAGTTACAGAGGATTGAGATCAAGGCTTACGAGCTACATCCTCATATGTGCACTGATGGCGTGCATGGAAAACCAAATTAACAAGCTTTGAGTAATACAACAAGGTCCGATATGTGAAACTAGGACAAATCAGAGCGCCTCTAAAACGTAATGCAAGATCAAGAATCAGGCAGAACTGACCAAAGGATGCATGTGCTGATCGAGACAAATAAGAAGTAAAGCCTGTCAAGGGACGACAGAGACAAAGAGGGGAAGGGTGTTGTAGAGCAAAGGAGCATAAGAGTAGAGCCCCAAAATTTTCAAAATGATGGGCATATTTTTTTCTTCTTCGAGGTCTTCAAGAATTCCCTCAAGCCATGTAAATGCACTAGAGGAGTCCTCTAGTTGCATAATCCCAAGTTGTTGTAAAATATCCCTTGTAAATTAGTAGGAAATTCACTTTTCTAGTAATAAAGTGCCGGTCTCTTGTGTGAAAGGACCAAACTTAGGGCACATGTATATAAGTCACTTTGTGACTCTTTGTAGAGACTTTTTGCCATTGTGAAGAAGGAGCTCTTCTGAATTTTCGAATTTGCCTTTTTCCTACAGATTTCTATCTTCTCTTTGATCTTGTATGTGTGTGTAATGTTTGGAATGTGTGTGTAGGACTGTTGTCTACCCCTCCCCACTGTTTTTGAGCTACTGTAGTGTGTGTGTGAGCTTGTAGCAGTTGTGGCGTGAGTGTGGATGCTTCCCTCCATTCACTATTTTAGTCATAACTTGAAGCAGAGTTATCAGAATCGAGTGAAACCACTTTCAATAGATGCGTCTCGTCGAAAGCTTCGAAACGAGTACCCTATTGACTATATTCGGAGTTCTGAGTTGGGGGAAATCCTCAAATTATTGAAAACTGCTGTAAGAGGTATCGCGGCAAACACTTTCAGGATTTCAATGAGTTTGAAAGGTGGATTAGTCTTTTCTCATGCATGATAGCTTAACCACTTCATTCTCCATCATGTGTGCACATGTCTTCATACACTTGGTTAAGTCGTTTGATCGGATTGACATTTGAATGTGTGTTGATTTCCCACTATATGCACTTGTGTGGCAATAGAGGTAAAGTCTCATTGGCACAAGTCCTTGAGTCTTCTTGACTTAGGTACACAAGGTGCTTCTAACACAGCTGTGATTTTATCTGGATCCACTTGTATACCCTTTGCAGATACAATGTGGCCAAGTAGCTTTCCACATGAAACCGCAAACACAGATTTGTTTGGGTTCAAACAGAGTCTGTATTCTCTGCATTTCTCAAAGAAGCACTTTAAATGGAACAAGTGTGCTACCATCTTACCGAACAAGGAGAAATCATCAAGATATACTTGCATGAACAAGGTAAGATAAGGGGAGAATATTTCCTGCATACACCTCTGGAAAGTACTAGGGGCATTTCTTAATCCGAACCACATAACAGTATAGGCAAATACACCCCAATTGGTGATGAACGTTGTTTTTGGTATATCTTCCTCAGCCATTCTTACTTGATTATAACCACTGTATCCATCCAAGAATGAGTACATTTCATGTCCTACTACTCTATCCAGCATGGTGTCAAGAAAAGGTAGAGGAAATGGATCAGGCACCGTAGCGGCATTTAGTTTCTGGTAATCCACACATATGTGTAACTGCTTACTCTTCTTAGGGACGATAACAATGGGTGATATCCACTCAGCATGCTCTACTGGTACGATGAATCCGACTTTTAGTAACCTATCAAGCTCTACCTTTACCTTTGCTGCATAGTTTGGATTCATCCGGTAGCTGGGTTGTTTGATTGGCTCAGCTTCTGGCTTCAGCATGACCCTATGTTGATAAATGCGAGGGTCCAAACCCTTCATGTCTTTGTAATCCCATGCGAAAACATCATAGAACTCTCGAAGCAACTGTATTAACTCTACTTGAAACATTTCAGGCAATCCTTCCTTTATTTTTACAGGTCGCTGATTAACTTCATCACCTAAATTATATGTAATTAACTGATCTTCTGGAACATAGAATTGTCGGGACTTCTCTGTAACATCGGATGGGTTTAAAAGTTGCTATAGATCAACGTCATCTATAGCAGTAGTATCTTCTTTTTTGTCTTCTTCAGTCACAGGCATCACCGTACAAACTGCCGGGTTCCAATTATCTACAACATATTGTAGATCAACAGTTCCTAGGGAGATCAAATCAATATTATTCTTCAAAAACTCTTCTTCTTCATCATCTGACAAACCATCTAACATATGAACTGGTTTTGCAAAATAAGGTCTAGCATGTAACTCATAAGGTTGTATAGCATCTAATTTTACAACATATTTTACGATTATTATCCTTGAAAGTGAGTTCCTATGCAGACCAATCTTGTATCACCTTGGCTTGTTTCAACCAAGGACGGCCGAAAAGCAAATTATAATCCAAGCTAGACTCTGGTAGCTCTAAGATGACAAAATTCATCTTAAATGTTATGCCTTGCAGAGTTATGGGCACATCTCGTACTAGTCCTACTGGGTGGACTCTGGGCTGATCAACCATCCTTACAAAAAACTGGACAGGCTCAATTTTCGTCCATCCTAACTTTTTACACAGAGCGGTAGTAGCAATATTTACACCAGATCCTCCATCAATTAGTACTTGATTGATTTTATGATTTTTGTACGATACCGTAATCAATGGGACCGAATGATCCACCGTAGCGTCAGTTTCTGGTTATACTGTTGCTGTTGCTGGAATGCAGGCAGACTCAATACTAAACTGTTGCTGAAATTGATGACGGACTCCTGGTACTAGTGCAAGTAACTGTCCAAGAGGAAGAGTAATGGATGCTTTAGATAAGATTTCCCATGCTTGATTTACTTGACTTGTTTCCTTCACATATTCTGAAGACGATGGATCGGTTACTGGAATTGACTCTTGCTCCTGTGTAGCTTCCTTTGAGAGTGGAACTTGTGTCACTAGAATAGATCTGGGAACACTAGAGGTTCTGTGGTGGTCCACTGACTAGCCTTGTCATATGTTCTTTGCTGTTCTAGGATGCCTGGTTCAAATATTTCAGCTGCTGATTGTAATGGCCTACCAGATCTGGTCTGAACTACTGCAGCTTGCGTCTCTATGGGTGTGATCTGAACCATATTTGTCATAGGGTTCTGGTGCTCTTTCTTCCTCCGATCGTATTCAGCTGCATTTTTACAAAACCTTCTAATGTGGCCAAATTCACCGCAAAAATGGCAGCGGGGTGGTGGCAAATTAGTATTTTCCTGTGCTGGTCCTACCTGCCAACGGTTCTCATTGTAATTGTTATTTCTCTGTCCTCTGTAATTTCGATATCCCTGCTGCTGTTTGTTTCTCATTTGAGGAGGTACATAGTGATTGGCAGGCTGCCCTGGTTCTTGTATAATTGCATTCACTGTCGTTGTTCCCTATACTTTAGTGTTGTATGCGCAGTTTTCGGTGAAATGTCCTATCGTGTTACAGATAGCACAAAACAACTGGTTGAGGGCACAAGTGGCACTAGTATGCCCTGAATTCTTGCACGTGGTGCAGTACACCTATCTAGTCGGATCTTCTACAACATTTTTACTTGTTTTTAACCATTCCAGGTCTTCTGTAAATCCTCCAACCTTGTTTTCCAGCTACAAAGCCATCACAATCACCGCATCTAGCATCATAGCTCCCACAGCGTATGATCATAATCTGTTTAAGTTGCGGTGTCGAGCCATTGATAAACCATTGAGTGATAACGTCATCCGGTAGGTTGGCATGTGCTGGGGGTAATTGCCTCAAATGCGTTCTGAATAGGGTGGCATATTCCTGAACTGTTTGGTTCATCTTCTGTCTATTGTTTTGTAGGTAATCAAAAATTTTGGTTGGATTCTTCTTTAGCCTGAATCTCTGCAAAAATGCGTCCCTTACTGCTTCATAAGTGCCGAAATGGTTAATATCATATTCTGTAAGCCACCTGGCTGCTTCATTAACCAATGTAGACTGGAAGACAATAGCTTTTATACGCCGGATCAGGTGGATGATTGAGCACTGCGTAACTTATCTCAAATGTGCGTACATGAGCGTCTGGGTCATCACCTAGGAATCCACCGAATTTAGTGTACGTTACTCCTGTTGGAGTCAGCCGGGGTGGAAATAATTGTTGCTGTTGTTGGTGGTGGTATTGGGACTATCTTCTGTATCGAGGTTGAATATCTGAACCGTCGAAATCTGTATCTTTAGCCTGTGCACTCTCTGGCTTGATAATATTATTCAGTATATTTCGGATCTCAGCTTCGAACACGCTACCTTCCTTCTTGATGTCAAATGTAGGAAAGCTTACTCCAAATAGTGGTGACTGGACTGAAGATTCACCAAAAAATGGTAAACCGTCACCGGAACACTGTGGACTCTCAACAACTGGTACCGAAATGACATCGAAAGGTGCTGAATTTTCACCAAAACAAGATGCTTTTTCTTCTTTACTGATTTCTTTGGCTAAGGCGTTTCTATTCGTAAACAAATTTGAATCTTTACCCAATGGTGTTAAATTAACTTCATGCTGCGTCTTGGTAGATTCTGGAGTCACTATAATTTCGACAGACTCTGCCGGAATCACACCGGAATCTTCCAGAGGGGTAGTGCACTCCACCGGAATATGACCGGAATCACTACTAAGGTTCTTCACTTCCTTGGCAACTGGGTTAAACCTATTTGCACTTCTACCTCCTGGAGGCGTCCTTAGCGAATTAGGTACCCAAGGCTGTTGGTACTTCGGATATGACTCACCAGATCGAGTAACCGGCATGTATCATCTTTTGTACTACTTGCATAATAATACTGTCGATTCACAATCTATAGTCGCGTTTCTACAATCGATTTGCAACAATCTGATCTGTTGCCACTTTTCCCACAGACGGCGCCAGTGTTAAAATGTTAAACGCGGGACTAGCTGTCAGTAGCGCGTTTAAACATTTATTGGGTTCTTGAGAGTGGAAGGGGTCTATTAGACAGAGGCCCTATACTTAGTTCCCAAACTAACCACTTCACACAAAGCAATACACTGATGCCCAAAATTCTATCAAGACTCCGTTACACTTACAATCTTATAGTAATCATCCAAACTCTCCTACAGTTGACCGAACACACTGCACCAGATTATGCAGTATCGTGATACAGAGTTACTTAATGAACTTAAGAACTGTTCCGAATACAAAATACTGTAACACTAGAGAAAACAACAGTAATCCAATCTTCACCGAATAGATACAAACAATCAAACAAAATCGAAGACACAGAAGAACTCAACAGTCTCAGACACACAGTACTGGGGGGTCCAGTACGCAACTTAAGACGACCCTTACTGTAGCTTAACCTTTACCGTATGAGGACAGACCTCAACACTGAAGACCATACAATACGACTCGGAGTTCTCAGAACACTATTGCAACTACACAGACTTCATCCAACACATTACAACACCTTACAAGAAAGAGTGACCCCACGATACGCTTAATCAACAGAACAATCACAACCGAGATCCCACAGAACAACTCGCTCAGACAACAGTCTAACGATCAACTGAACGTCTATGTAACTCACGAACAAAAACAGGTATAAAGAGATAACTAGACAAAACAAGAGTAGTATACTCAAAATTGCTCAACAGACACTACAATAGCGTTCAGCTCAAATCACCCAGACAGATAGTCTGGTGATCTCACGGAACGTCACTATAATTTACAACCGGAAAAAGTGTCGATAACATAAACAGAAATGAGACAAGATACTCCAAATTAACCAACTCGACAAACACAGTAACGTCACAGACAAATCACCCAGACAGAGAGTCTGGTGATCTCGTGAAACGTCACTGAAGCATCTCTTTTTCATTGCTTTATATAGATTACAAGTATCGGTGTAACAACCTTTCGTTCGTGCGAACAAGATTCAGTTTTTACAATCGCCAATCCGGCGGCCGACTAACAATGGCTCCTCTAGAGGAATTACAATTAATAATTAAAACTCCATATCCTTGTTGTTGGAGTTTTTTTGCATGTTGTTTCAAGGTGTAGACTAGTACTAAGTCTCCAAATCTAAGACCTTTGTCTTTTATGTGAGCTTCATAGTAAGCTTTTTGCCTTCTCTTAGCAGCATATATACCTACTACTACCTATAACCTAGTTTCATGCAACTTTTCAATTTGATCCAATTGGTTAGACAGTTTGTGTCCTTTCCACTTATACTTCTTAGTTACTTGAAGAGTAGGAATTAAGAAATCAATGAATCAATTGGTAGTATTGCATTTTTTCTGTAGACTAGGTTAATGGACTACCACTACAACAGATCGATGGTATACCGAGGTTTTTACCGAGGAAAATGAACGCGGCTTTATTTGTCGTGACGCCGGTGTAGAGGTCGATTTCCACTTCGGTACCAAAGAGTCGGTATAGGCGTCAGTGTATACATCGGTAAAAGCGTCGGTATATGCGTCGGTATATGCATCGGTATAAACGTCAGTATATGCGTCGGTAATCGGCTTCTGCTGCATCGCCTCCTGGGTGTACCGATGGTTATTCCGATGACACTACTGGGAGTACCGTCGCTTATACTGACGACCATACCTGCAAAAAATTTTTTGGGCAAAATGTTTTGTCTTTTGCTACAACAACATTACCATGATGTTGCTGAACAAAAGACAATACACTCTGCCCAAAAAAAACCGAGTACATGTGATGTGTACTCTAATGACAATCGAAATATGATTTCATTAAACAGAGTATTATTGTGCACAAAAGAGATCGATAATCAGAATGAACAATGAACCATGTACAAAAGAAGTTATATATTTCAATAATGAAGCATGTACAAGAGTGTGGCAAACCACTGTCATATATGACGCTTTTACAAAATGTGGCAAAGCAATGTATTGCCATATGGAAATCAAATACAAAATATTGGTCTTCCAGTGCCATACACATGCAAAGAACGTTCCATATCAACAGTCTTGCAACAAAGAACATTAATAGAATGAGATAAATTCACATGAAAATTACAAACAAGTAAAAACCAAGTTTATAAATTAATTACCTCATCGCAAACGCTCCCATGAAACTACCGCACCGCGTCCCTCCAAGTCTTGCAATAGTGCAATCAACCCATGACTATATCCATAAGACTCCTCCGTTCGTGTTGGAGGACGACCCATTACTAGCTCCTAAAACAAATATAAAAAGATTAGAGAAATATATATGAGAAATTTAACACAAATAAATTCAATAAATGAAATGGTACTTACAAACTCATGACGCATCGTGTCATATCCACCGCTGCCCAAATATGACGGTCCAGTCGTGTCTAGACGTGTGGCTGCGGCATTTTGCTGCTGGCGATATCGATCAGGAGTCTGCTGCTGCTCATCACGAATCATGTCCCACTCCTCAACATCTAATCACACAGGCTTTGGTAAGCCTTCTCTGAATGCATCACGAGCCTCGGATCGTCGATGCGACATGACCTCACATGCGGTATGCAGAATCCACTCTGAACTGACAATCGACTTTCCATCGGTTGGTTGGAACTCCTGGTAAATCGTCTGTGTGATATAATTCTTCCGATCTTTATCCTGTTCACTCCATTTCATGATGGAGTGTCCAAACTGGATGGAGCAAAGCTGTCGTATGTGTGGACGCATTGCTTTTCCAGCCGCATCCATCACCGGAGCTCCATCTCGGATACTATACACCTTGGAGTCATCATGGTCATGAGCACCCCAAAGTGTACGTGGTGTACTGCGTGGTGTACTACGTGGCATACCTACATATGAGGTACTCGTCCTAGGAGTAGAAGCGGGAGACACAACGTCCGTCGCACTGCCTCCACAACAACCGCCTCCAGACCTACCTGTAGATCCACTCCTAGGACCTCCTGCTCCAGAGCGTGACCTCAATCTACGAGACAAGTCAGACCCTGTATCGTGCTGAGGTGTCGAACACACATGTCTACTAGTAGATCCAGTAGGAGATGGCTGCAAAGATGGTCGTGGTGGAGTCACAAAGCTAGGAGACATACCTCCTACGGGAGTAGCACCACCCTCAGGAGTGACACCGGTAGGAGTGACACCGGCAAGAGTGACACCGGCGGGAGTGAGGCCAGCGGGAGTGAGGCCGGTAGGAGTAAGGCCGCCAGGAGTGAGGCCGGGAGGAGTGCTACCACGAGCGATCCAATACTGTGATGCAGCGGCCATATACGCAGGAGGAACCTGAGAGATGAACTCCAAAAACTGCTCCTCTGTCATGGATTGTGGAGTGACTGGAGGATTGTCTCCCATCGTGCTCTATAATAAAAGAACTCAAATAATTAGCATGCGATAAGAAAAATAATATAGGGAATAAACAAAAAAAAAACCAAAAATTAGTACGTACAAGTCTTTTATTCAAAAGTCCTCTATTCTAGCATCCACTTGAAGATCCGATGCACCGAGAATATCTATCTCTAAATTGATGGCTTCTAAATCGCGTGCTATGCTAGTTTCCTCCTGATCATCGTCTATTGCTTCGTCTTCTCGAACAATGACCTCTTCTTCAATGACCTCTTCTTCTCGAACAATGATCTATTCCTCCTCAACTATTGAATGAATCTCTGAGTCCACTAGAGATGGACTTTCTTCTACATCTGCATTTTAAAAAATTTATCTACTACCTGGAGCAACTTGTAAAACAAATAGCCATTCTGGGTCTTTTGAATCTGGTATAAAAACAACTTGCTCATAGTGTTCGAGAAGTACAAATGTATCCCTTTCATCTGTCCATAATCTTGTGGAGTCGACTTGAAGCAAACCGCTCTTATCTCGTCTCACTGTTGCGTTTCTTCCAGAGGTGACTACTTTGAACCATTTCACGTCAAAAACAAAGTAATCAAACTTTCTGAAAGATAGTTTCAAGATGTCTTGAATCACACCACAATAATCTAACTCGCCTTCTAGAGCATTATCATCTCTTGCACTCGCTCTAAATTTTTGCAAAAAATTCACCATCACTCCACTATCAAAAGTAGACCGGTTTTGATCGATTCGTGCGATTCGAAAGTGTCGTCCATGAGACCATAGTGCACCGTATTTGATATAATCCCAATCACATCCTTTTGCGAGTTCTTCTTCTTCTTCAGAGATATCTTCACCCGCTGCCTTTGCTTGTGAAACCGCTCCATCTAGCCATCTGCTCGTTGGAAAAGGTGGGAGAGGTCAAAGATTTTCTGGAAGAGGCAAAAATTGAGTGGAACGATTTCTTCAAAACTGAGCTCTTTCCTTCGCGTTAGTTTCCTTGGCAAGTTCATACCTTTCTAACCACTTTTGCATAGGCTCAGAGTTAACTATGCAAAACTTCATTGCCTTCTCTCTGAAAGCTGCATCCATTTTTCTTTGCAATCCTTTACCTTGTGATTCATCGCCTACGAGACGAACATCTTCATCATCGCTGCATAAGCAAAGCATTTTGGGATCCGATATACGTAGAAACTCAGTAATGAATACAAGAGATTCTTGTACAAGCCATCCCTCTGCCATGCTACCCTCTGGACGTGCTCTCTGTCGAACAAACCCTTTTAATGTCTTCATAAAGCGCTCTAAGAAGAACATCCATCGACTATGGACAGTTCCTGCTATTGCAACTTCATCTACTACATGAACCAGTAAATGAAGTTGAATAGTGAGAATACTTGTGGGAAAGTATTTCTCTACCATACAAACAGCCTCGATAGCATTGAGTTTCGCACTCTCTATGCTATCTCTATTTATCTCTTTAGAAGATATCCACCGTACTAAAGAACTAATTTTAAAAATGGTTTTTCGTACATCCTCTGAAAGACAATCTTTTAGGGCTATAGGGAGCACAAACTGTAAAAACTTGTGCCAATCATGAGACTTGAGTCCTGCAAGATCGTCGTTTCGTGTGAAAGCAGTCTTTAGACATCTCATGCATCCAGTAGGTGTACGAAACTCTAAAATTGTTTTCTTCACTTGTTGCTCTTCCATCCTGCGAAGCACCCAAGGAGCTCTTGGTAACGATACTGTTTCGTTGGGCTTCGTAATTGCCCACAACTCTCGCATACGACCTCGCTCTTCTAGGTCGTCCCTTTGTGCTTTGCTTTCTTTCTTTCCGATCAAAGTTTTCCAAAGCATCTCTCCCACATTCTTGAAAATATGCATCGAGTCTACCAAATGATTGATCACCAATTCACTCCAATAAGGGAGTTCATGAGAAATGGACAACCGTTTCATGCCAGCAACTGGATTTTCTGAATCCCACAGTTGTTTCCAATTGCTAGCTTTCATTTGGTGTTGCGCTTGTCGACCAATTTGTCCTTCACGTAAAACATGCCCATCAGACAAATATCTATGATGTCCTTCATATATAGTTTTACGTAGTGCTTTGGGATAGCGTGCTTCGAGTCGTGGTCTGCATAAAGGACAAGCATGGTAACCCGAAATCGATAAACCTGAACATTCACCATAACCAGGCCAATCATGCATTGTCCACATAAGTATGCCTTGCACTTGCACGTCTCGTCTTCTTATAGGTTGAGACATGTCACGCACAGTGATCCCATCCCATAAAATGCACAGTTCTTCCACAAGTGGTGCAAGATATACATCCATGTTTTTTACCTTATACTTACCTGGTACAATAAGAGCTAATAATAAATGACCTTTCTTTGTGGCCAACCATGGTGGGATATTATAATTGACCAAACATACAGGCCATGTGCTCCATGAGGAACTACGTAATCCAAATGGATTCACTCCATCCATAGCTAGGCCTATACGTATGGACCGAGGCTCACTAGCAAACTCTGGCCACTTACTATCTATGTGCTTCCAAGCATCAGAGTCAGTTGGCACTCGCATTACATTATCTGTAGAACTGCTCTTTGTATGCCATGACATTAACTCAGCTATAGATTTGCATCTAAACATGTTCTTAATTCATGGAATGATAGGAAAGTGGCGAAGAACCTTTGCGGGGATTGCTTCACCTATAACGTCTTCTCTAAATCTATTTGCTCCACACTTTGGACATACGTGGAGATGCTCATACTCATTCCGAAAGAGAATGCAATCATTTGGACAAGCATGAATTTTTGTATAATCTATTCCAATGGACTGTAAAAGTTTTTTTGCATCTCCACGTGTTGGAGGCATGTCATTGCCGTCTGGCAAAATTTGATCTTTAAGAAGCCTGCAATAAGCAATTAAAATGATATTAGTAAATGAAGTTATTGTGATACAACAATGAAAGACAATTTGTTCTCCACTTACCTGAACAATTCAGTGACACTACTATCTGACCATCCATAAATGGATTGCAGATTGAGCATCGCGAGTGAAGCACGTAGTACAGATATCTTTGCTCCATTGTAAAGTGGTGAACGAGCTAATCTTCGCATGTTTTCATATTCTTCATCAACTTCTGATCGTGGAATTTCTGTTGTGTCCATGAAACTCTCGTCGACACCTTCTTCACCATCATGATCTTCGTCCATCTCATAAAATGCTTCAAGCATCTCTTCCATATGTTCATTCTATGTAATATCATTAGTGTTTGCTTCTACGTCTAAGTCCTTTTTTGCTCTCTTTTGTCCACGAGATGTTACCGTTGCAATGTCGTTTGGGTCTATCTGCTCACCTGGGGGACCATGCGAATGATAGCGTAGGTTTTCCAGTCGACTCCTATCAAAGGATCCATACTCTCTAACATGTGCAGTACAAATCCGTCGTTTCCGATAAATTTGATACTTGCACTCTGTGCAAGGACATGCCATTCTCTCTTCAGGATCCAAAGAAGCCATCTGCTACAATATGGACATTTTAGAACATTTTTTTTTTATTAAACCTAAAAATCTAACTCTTAAAGACCTAAATACTTAAATACCTAAAAAAACTTAAAATCCTAGTTTTAAAACCCTAATCTATATAGCTATCCTATTTTATCTATATATTCGGATTTTTTCTTGATTGATCCTATATATATATATATATATATATATATATATATATATATATTTATTTATTTATTTATTTATTTATTTATTTATTTATTTATTCAGATTCTTTTCCTCTTAATTAAGTTATATGTATGCCTAAACCCTAAAACCCTAATTTTAAAGATCTAGACCTAAATTATGTATATTTCTATACACATGTGTATATACATGTATATATGTATTATATGTGTATGTGTATGTGTGTATATATGTTATGTACATGTTAAAACCCTAAAACCCTAATCCAAATGACCTAGAACTAAAACATGTATATATATGTATGCATGTGTATATATATGTGTATATGTATATATATGTGAATATAGATAGGTATATAAGTATGTGTGTTTGTGTATTTATATATTTATGTATATATTCAGATTTTTTCTTTACTTAATTATATTTAATTATATATATTTAATTAAATAATTTAAAACACTAGTTCTTTTTATATTTATTTATGTATATAATTATCTTATTTTATATATATATTTATTCATATATTCAGATTTTTTTTCCTTACGTAATCCTATTTTTATATATTTAATTTTATATATTTAATTATATATATTTAATTATATATATTTAATTAAATTATTTAAAACACTAGTTCTTTTTATATTTATTTATGTATATAATTATCTTCTTTTATATATATATTTATTTATATATTCAGATTTTTTGTCCTTACGTAATCCTATTTTTATATATTTAATTATATATATTTAATTAAAACCCTAATCTTAAAATTCTAGACCATGGTTGGGCAGAAATCCTAGCAACCATGGATGTAGCCATCAATGAAGAACAATGGCCCCCACTGTGACGAGGATGGCTATGACATATCAGTTTTCACGATAGAGCCAATCATGTGCGATGCAATTTTAGAAGAGTGTGAACCTAACACTGATGCATTTGAGGATGCAAGCGATTTTGATTTAGAATCAATTATCATGGACCCACCCTTTGCATCAGAGGAAGAATATTTTTTCGAAGTAGAGACTCACACTCAGAGACATGAGGAAATTACGAATGAGGTGAGGTTAGCCACGGAAGTGACTAACAAGAGTGAAGGCAAGAAAAGAAAGAAGAAAGAAACCATGTCAGAAAAAGAAGAATCTTTATTTGAAGTACCCGAGAACTTCAAGAAATATGAAATCGAAGATAGAAGAATCATGGTACGAATGCCTAATAGAAAAGCGAATGACGGACAAGTATATGATAACCGAGAGAAAACCAAGAAAATAATAGTAGCCATAGAAGGAGAAGAAGAAAAATGTACATACATAGGGCATGATTTGACAACTGAAGAAGAAGAAGAGCTAGTTGCCCTATTGCGCGAATATAGAGATGTTTTTGCTTGGAGTTACAAAGATTTGAAAGGAGTAGATCCAGATATATGTTCTCATAGAATCCCTATGACTCCAGATGCAAAACCTACGAAACAGAAACCTTACACGTACAAAGATAACTACGCTGCGAAGATTAAAGAGGAGATAGATCGCTTGATAGAAGCAGGATTCATTTACGAAATTGAGCATACCGAATGGGTATCCCCCATTGTGGTTGTGCCCAAGAAGAATGGAAAATTGCGTGTGTGTATTAACCTTAAAAAAGTTAATGCCGCAACGATTAGAGATAGTTATCCTCTTCCTATCACGGAACATCTATTGGAAAGAGTTGCGGGCAAGGAAGTTTACAGCTTTCTTGATGGATTTTCAGGCTATAATCAAGTAGCCATTGCTCCAGAGGACCAACACAAGACGGCATTTGCCACTGAATGGGGCATATTTGCATTTCGTGTGATGCCATTTGGCTTAACAAATGCACCCGCCACTTTCCAGCGACTCATGTGTCATGTTTTTAAGGAATTCTTACGCAAGAGTTTGGAAGTTTATGTCGATGACTTATGTGCACATTCAAATGTAAGACAGACACATATCCCAGAGTTAAGACAAATATTTGACAAATGTCGAGAATATCAGGTTTGTTTGAACCCAGAAAAATGCGTTTTCATGGTCAGACAAGGCAAAATTCTAGGACACATTGTGTCAAAAAATGGAATCTCTACGGATGAGGAAAAAGTGAAGGTAATTGCAGAATTACCTAGACCAACTAATGTGAAAGAGGTACAGGCATTTATGGGCCATTGCGGTTATTATAGGAGATTCATACACATGTATGCAATCATAGCCAAGCCTTTGTACTCTCTTTTAACCAATTTTGAATGGACAAATGAATGTGAAAATTCATTCAATGAACTTAAACGACGCTTGTGCTCAGCACCTATATTGACTACCCCAGATTGGAGTAAGCCATTCCATGTACATGTGGATGCATCCAATTACGCCATAGGATGTGTGTTAGCACAACCCACGAGTGAAGGTAACATAGATCTCCCCATAGCTTACGCGAGCAGACAATTGAACGAAGCAGAAAGAAATTACACCACGACGGAACGAGAAGGATTAGGGATGATCTACGCGGTAAAGAAGTTTAGGCACTACTTGTTGGCCAATAAATTCAAGTTCTTTACAGATCATCAAGCACAATTGTATTTAGTCAACAAGCCATGTAACACAGGACGACTGATACGTTGGTTTCTATTACTCATGGAGTATGATTTTGAAGTCATAGTCAGGAAAGGAAAGACACATCTTAGAGCTGACCACCTTTCAAGATTAACCTCGGGAGAAGCTCCTCAAGGAATAGCGGATGAATTACCAGATGCATACTTGTTTAACCTTGAGATAGCACCAGAATGGGCTAAACCTATAGTCCCTATTCTCACATATGGACCCAAGAATCCTAGGATAAAGATCAAAGAAGGAGAGATTACCAAGTCTCAGAGATACCAAATAATGGCAGGAAGCATATATAAACAGGATAATCAAAAGATTCTTGCTTGTTGTGTAGATGAATCAGAACATGCAAATTGGTTGCAATTAGCACACATAGGTGCACTACAGCAACATCATTCAAAACATCGAACATTACAGACTCTGCATAGACTAGGAGTATATTGGCCTACGATGGAAGCAGATGTCTACAAGTTGTGTAAAGAATGCAATGTTTGTTGTGAAAGACCACCAGTAGAGCATGCTACATTATATCATGTGTCTCTCACACCAGACTAAAGTGAACAATTAGTGACATACTTGAGGACGAACACATTCCCTCAAGGAATGACCTTAGCTCGACAACGCAGTCTAGAGCAGGAAGCTCACGACTATTCACTTATTGGCGATAATCTATACAAAAGAGGACGAGATGGATATCTAAGACAATGTGTTCATGAAAGCGATTATCTGAGCATACTAGAGACTGCACACCAAGGTGTTGCAGGGGGTCATTTTGGACCCGATAGGATAATCAAAGCCATCCTCTTTGCAGGATTATGGTGGCCCACTCTTCACATGGATGCTCATACCTATGTAAAGAGATGTGATGTGTGCCAAAGAACTCATTTTCCTACTCGCAGAGATGAAATGCCATTGAAACCCATGATGGGCGGACGTGCATTTTCTAAGTGGGGTATAGACTTTGTAGGACCCATTAACCCCCCTGCAAAAGGTACACATGCTAAATACATTATTGTTGCCACAGATTATCTTACGAAATGGGTAGAGGCAAAAGCCACGAAAAAGAATGATGCACACACAACTGCAAAATTCTTATTATTAGAATGTCTTTACAAGATATGGATTGCCTATAGAGTTAGTGAGCGATCGAGGCACTCACTTTCTAAACCAAGTCATTGAATATTTGTTACAGGATTTTATGGTGATTCACAAGAAATCTGCACCATATCATCCTCAGGCCAATGGTCAGGCTGAAAGCACTAATAAGATCCTTTGTAACGTACTGACGAAACTCGTGAACAACAAACGTTCAGATTGGGACAAACAGTTACATCATGTTGTTTGGGCATATCGAGTGGCCTACAAGACCGTACTCAATGCAACTCCCTTTCAGATGGTTTTTGGTCAGAATGCAGTGCTTCCTTTGGACTTCTTGATACCGACCCTTAAGGTTGCACAAGAACATCAGTGGACCGGCCATGAATTATCAGCAAGAATAATGGACTTGGAACAACTAGGAGAAACCAGGCTAAAAGCAGCAGCAGGCATATATGCAGCGAAGAAGCGACAGAAAGCATATTTTGATGCACATGTGAAAGATAAAGGCCTAAAAGAAGGAGATTTAGTTCTAGTATATATGCTAAAGCAACACGCACGTAAGTTAGAAAAGCGAGGTTATGGACCTATGATCATTAACAGACTCTCAACAAGTGGAGCAGTACAATTAGCCACTTTAGAAGGAGATATAATGCCTAATTATATTAGTGGCTGTAGAGTCAAGCTATATCAGGAACCTCTTACCGAGGATATGCTTCAACGACTCACGTTAGCAAAGAAGCGTAAGGAGGAAGAAAATAGAATACGAGCGGAAGCTCAGGCAAAAGCAATAGAACGCATTAAACGCAT
The DNA here is from genome assembly GCA_020310875.1 of Ceratopteris richardii. Taxonomy (NCBI): domain Eukaryota; kingdom Viridiplantae; phylum Streptophyta; class Polypodiopsida; order Polypodiales; family Pteridaceae; genus Ceratopteris; species Ceratopteris richardii. The sequence goes on from CM035420.1 coordinate 96,076,174, forward strand.
GAAGTTAAGAAGACAAGGACTAGGGAGAGAACATTATAACCATCTGGAAACTACACCCAGATACCCCATGGCCATGTGTCAAGTAAAGTCAACCACTCATCCTAGTATAGTGGACAGGAGACCATTCATTACAGTCAGGCTAGAGCACGACAACCATTGCCAAGAGCTCAGGGCTTTAATTGACTCAGGTGCTGCGACGAGTGCGATTAGATGGTCCCACTATAAGGATTCAGGATTAGAAATGCGGCCAATTGAGGCATACCTCATAGGGCTAGGAGGCATGGAAACCCCTTGCATGGGTGAGGTGGACCTTCCTATCCTCATTAAGGATGTGACCATGACAGCGAAGCTACTAGTGTGCCATGATGACGACCTGATAGAACCCCTAATCCTTGGCCAAGATTGGCTATACGATCACTCAGTGGACCTAAATCTTAGACAAGGCTCCTTACAGATTGGAACCTTAGAACAGAAGCGAGTGATGCCGCTTGACTTCCCTAATTGCATTCCGATTGAGGTTTGTAACCCTAGACCCTATGAAACGCATGCGACGGAAGACCGGAAGATCTTGGGTCAGACCAGTCACGTCACGTCTACACCAACCCACTCGGGCTTGGCTATGGACAGTTGTCAATCAGAAGGACGACAGGAGATTTTCCCTGGGGCTTCCTGCAAACTAGAAGGGGCGGCTACCCAACCACTAGGGCAGACGGGCACAATCAGCGGTCAGGTGGATTGCATCAGCGGCCAAATGAGCACAACACCCTGCAGTGCTCATCCTTCCAAACTTGCTGCGGACTGGCCTAGATTAAAGATAAATAATGAATCACTTCCTAATGGGCAGGTCACACAAATGTTGGATCTCCCTTCTTTTCCAAAGCAGAGCGTCCAATGGACCTCTCAAACCCAACCACGAACGAGTCAACCACAACAGAGGAACCCAGACCGATGACATCACCAGACAAGGCAAAGAAAGCAGCAGTATCAACATCACAGAACAAGTGGCACGAAACAAATATGGGTGCCAAAAGGACAACAACCACAGGCTATTGGCAACACTGGAGACGAGAACAGGACAAAGTTTCAACAAAAGCAGAGTCAGCATCCAAAGTCCCCTCGGTCTTCTTCTACAAATACTCGATAGATTTGGACCGCCAAGAAATACCTTATCCATAGACCCACACCCATGCAAATTTGGGTACCCAAACCATGTATCATAGCTCAACCCTCAAGCCATGTAATATATACCCCTCAGAAATCTTTCCATGCCTCAACACCACCAAACCCGATACCACTTTTTGTCCCTCAGCAGAAACACACCACCCACTCAAAGACTCTTAGGAAATGGATACCGAAACGTATCCAGACGTCTTCTTGTACCCCCTTATCTAACAACTCTCCCACCCCGCTTAAACACCACCCTTGTAATAATTCACCCTCAACTAAACCTTGTATGAATTCACACACCATAACCCCACATCATGCATAATAAAAGCTCATCAAGAATTGTAGGCATAATCTGAACCATGTAGGTGTCTAGAGACCTGCATCAGCTCTACAAAGATCATTGCATCAATCACTTCACGACACTTGGCTACACGGGTTACACATCGGTTATGGAAAGGGATTGCGATCTCACCTTAATGGGATCATAATTAATTTCCATACTAATGTGTTAATCTTTTGTAGCAGATCTTTTCCATTCGCTCATCAGTCATCATGCAAACCGAAGCAGGACCATCAGAAGCTGGCCCAAGCACACCAATGGCCAATATTGGAGAATTACTCGCGGAATCTTATCCTACGATGCAACCACCAGAGTTTCAAGGTTTTCCAGGACCCATGCCAATCGATGATCCTCCTAGAGGATATACGGAGAAGATTCATCGTAATTCTCATTGGTTTCAAGGCCTAGCAGGACCATTAGCAGATGCTGATTTCATATTTGAGGCCAATTTGGCATTTGATCTTCGCACATGGACCAAGTACCAGTTCTTGTCAAGAGAATTTGAAGGACTACAGAATACACAAGATCTAATGCACGTTTGGGCACGAGCAGGATTTACAGAGTATTTTAGCGACCCTCTGCCTAAGCCCGATTTTTACAGATGTTTTTACTTGGTAACCACCTTAACGGCTTCAGAGAACAAGGATCTACCCGGCACATTCATGTTACCATCCTTGGTAAATGATCCTCCATTCAAAAGATTTTATTTGTCTAAAGATTTAATTCGCGCAGCTCTGAAAATACATGGAACACACACTCCGCCGGAGGGCACCACCAGTACTGTTGCACCTCAAGCAGCCACAAGCACAGAACCTATCACCACAACAGCTGAACTTCCCACCACTGGTGCGGAAGCTTTCTCTTTTCCAATACCCCATTTAGAAGCAGGACAAGCAGAGCCACTGGACCAAACTTTTGATTTTGAGATGCCTGATGCATTCTCCAATGAGTTCCAGTTTTCAGAAGGACAATTGTTTTCTCAAGAATTTGAAAGGCCTAGCTACCCCACCACACCCAGGGATCAGCCACAAGGACAGATCGTGTCCAGCTCTGATGACGAAAGAACAGCAACTGATGACGACGAAGGAGACGACGAAGCTAGCCAGGGAACACAGGAATCCCAAGAGCATGAACAGACAGATGGCCAAGGCCAACAAACAGACACACATGGTGATACAAGTACCCATGAAGATGAAACTTACGAAGCAGCAGCTTACACACTAGCTATCAAGAAGCTGTATAGAACTATGGAAAAAGTTTGGGCACGCAAAAAGCTGACAGAGGAAGAGAGTCAAACAATAATAGAACAAGAACTTGTCACAGGCGGATTTGAAGACGCATACATCAAAGGATTCAGAGAGTTAGTCAAATCAGTAGGCTCCAACGAAGCCCTCAGGTACTTGCAACGAAAGCCACTACCACAGTTTGACCCCCGCAGAGTACGACTACTTTCAAAGCCCGACGAATACATTCGTGTACCCACAGAAGCACAGTCTTCTGAACAAGCCAGGGAGGCACGCCTCGTCCCCGAAAGTTCCTTGGCAGTAGAAACCATCCTTATAGATTCCCAACCCCGCGCTACAGCTGTACAAACCTCAGTGGTCACTAACGTACCGACCACCCCAACCGCTCCTCCATCATCGCCCATTCCTCCAGCCTCCCCTCTTCACCCTCCTTCTCCCAGACCAACATCTTCATTCGCCGGTGGTGTTGCAGAAATTGTCTTTACGACCACTAACCCCACAATTCCCGCACCCATTAGCCCTAGTATACCCCCTCCCACACCCACCTTTCTATCCAACCCATTCCTTCATCAATCTTTTCCATCTTTCCCCACAACTCCAAGACACCTTTTCCCATTCCCACCGCCATTAACCTTCTCCCCCGTTTCACCTCCCCGACCCACTGTAACCCCTCTTTCCCCTTTCTACCAAGCTGCTCCAGCCAACCCCCTTGTAAATTACCCCTCAACCTTTGTAAATCCCGTATTTACACCAGCACGAGTACCCACGATCACACCCATATTCACGGTCACCGCACTAGATACGTCCACTGACATGGACATCTCACCACCCACTGCACCATCACTCACTTCACTCACGGCACAAACATTTTTAGGCACATCACAATTTTCAACAATCACTACATCATCCACCTTCCCACCCCCATTCCCCATTCCCGTTGCATCTACACCAACTGCATCTTCATTTAGCACCCCATTAATACTATCACCCACTGTAGATAATGCATTCCGACAGATGTTCATGTGTATGATGCAAGTAAGAGATGAGTTCACATCTCTTGGTGATAATTATCAGCAGCTGCAGAGGACAACCAATGACTTACAGTCGCAGCTTAATTTATTGTCTATTGAGAATGCCTCTCTGAACACCCGCCACCAGGAATTACGCGAGGCTTATCACAGATTGGAACTAGAAAGCGAAGAAAAGACCAAGGAAGCAACTGCTGACCTGGATAACTTATTAAGAGCCCAGACAGTCCGCAATGCAACGCTAACACGAAACATGGGCTTACTACGAAGACACCTAGCAGCCGCCAAGGAAGAAAACCAGCGCTTACAGGATCAGAACCGAGAAAACTTAGAAGCAGCGCTCGACCACCCAGACCAACCACTCAGTCCTAGCAGGTTCAAAGCCATTCCTTCAGACTCGATGAGGATGCTGCTAGACGATCATGTAAGATTGCTAGATGAATATGACCGCATGAACAAGGAGTTACAGAAACTCAAAGAAGATCACAAATTACTCCAGTTCCGAGAACCGACACACCAAGACATACGAGTACTTGTGGACCCCTCTCCTGACATCTTAGAGGAACTCAACGCATTACGGGCCCAGGTATCGAACCTCGAATCAAGGATTGCAGTATATGAAGCACCACCAAGGCCAGATTCCCCACCTGAGCTTCCAACTGAGGAAGAAACGGTCACCATTCCGGTGGAGGAAACGTTTGAAGAGGCATACGAGCCACAACCCATCCCAGGCGGACGCGTCACGGCCGAAGGTCAGATGACGTACGAACTTCCGACCCCCGCGTGGATGAAGACTATTGAGGAACTTGGAACAACGCACTCAGCTAGAGTAGAGGCACAATTACATGCCATGGCGATGATAGAAGAAAGAATATTACAGTCTCCATTCTTTGCTCATTTGGCCCCGCGACGATACATATCTGGGCACGAGCTACAGTATAAACCGTATTTTATGTTAATGGCTGAATACCAGTTAGCCATTGAGAAAGAGACAGGTAAGAAACCATCGCACGCGACTCAATTCGAGGAGGCCGATCTACCACTGGATGCGCAGCAAGGAGTGATCTATCAACCAGAGTGGCGCAAAGAGTTATTACAGCAGTATCCAGAAATGACGAGTACATGGGTAAAGGCACCTTTGCATTTGAAGTACAACCCGTGTTGGGGACCAGTGCCACGACGCCGCTCCTGGACTGCCTTTGCTATTAAGGTACAAAACAATAAGCAGTGCCAAGACTGGTTGAATTACCCCTATTTTAAGCCACCCATTGAGTTACCAACTGTTGGCTACATGATGGCTACAATTCGCCACTGGCTCCCTAGATTAAAGCATATGGACGATATAGCGGCGCATATGACTGTCAAAATCTTTGACATGATGCAAATGATTTTTAAAGTCTTCCGATGCGTCAAGGCACCCCATGTCAACACCCCGGGCTTTGAGCATGGCAATTTTGACCTGGTATATGATATGAGTACAATGCCATCGCTACGGGTGTGTTATGCCTCGCATTGCAGAATAAAATATCTACCGGCGTGCTACAAGCAGACGTTCGAAGAGATGTTCACAACCGGCTTCTGGGAATACCATTCAGAGGTATTCATAAGTAGACCTACACATTTATTACAATTATTTGCCTATGAACGAATGGTTTATTCCACACACTATCAGCTCCCGCCACCGGAAGAACCGCAACCAATAGACTGGGAGAAACTCGAGGCCGACCTGGCTCGAGGCATTCGTATCTCCGAGCACACCCTCGCTCAAGACCTCCTACAGAAATATATCCGGCAGACCTCACAACAAGGTTCTGTCAGGGACGACAGAAGCGAGAGGGAGGGGGGTGTTGGAAGCAGCCAGAGGCACAGACGACGCGGAAGCATGTAACGACGGAGCAGGAAGCCAGTCAAATCTTTTTTCAAAGACTTATGTTTTAAAATACTTTTCAAAAACCTCCAACAGTGATTTTCATCACTATTGTAACATATGTAACATAGAAAACCCCATTTTGTAATCCATAGCTCCATTTTGTGCAAGCCGAGGAGTCCTCGAGCTTGAGGAGCTTAGGTAGAACAAGCGTATCAATTTTCGTTATTTTTAGACATCGTTTACCCTTCCAAATAGCATCTAGGACCTAATTTTTAACTATGCCGGTCACTAGATGTGAAACCGGTCAAAACTAGTCTAGAAACTATAAAAAGAGCTAGAGAACTCATTTTTGAGGTTGGTTAGTGGTGGTTAGTGTTAGCTAGTGTGAGCTTAGAGCTATTTTTGAGCTTGTAAGAGTGTTCTTGAGTAATAGAGCTAAATTCCCACCTTCCATTGTGTTTTGCTTGTCTCTTCATTGTGTGTGTGTATGTGTGTGTGCATCTTGGTGCTTCTCACCTTCACTCTCACATCATCTCACATTCACGATCTTCATATCACTCCTATCTCTTCCGCGGATTGACATTAAGGAGGTGAAGCTTCTTAACGTGGTACTTACCATTGTGCTAGAGCAACACATTGGTAGGCGGTTAAGCGCATCTTTCGCTACTTGAGTGGTACTCGGCTACTTGGGTTGTTTTATCCCAAGGGGGATCACTACCGCCAGATTTGCATGCTTTTTCTGACTCTGATTGGGCTGGTTGCTATGAAACTCGTGTGTCCACTAGTGGCTTTTGCTTCATGCTTGATAGCTCATGTATATCTTGGTGAGCGAGAAGTAGCCTACTCTGGCCACTTCCAATTGTGAGGCTGAGTATAGGTCAGCTTTTATAGCGACCGTTGAGTGTGTGTGGCTCAGACACCTTATGGATGATTTGTGTGTTGGTCAATCTTCTGCCACCACCATCTTCACTGATAGTCAGAGCATTGGCAGTTGCGAGGAACCCTATGTTCCATGCTCACATTAAGCACATTGAGGTGCATTATCATTATGTCAAGGAGAGGTTCTCCACTAGGGAGATCAGCTTGGCATATGTTCCCACACAGGAGAACGTTGCAGACCTTTTCATGAAGGCTCTGCCTAAGGAGAAGTTTGAAGCTTTCCGCAAAGCTTTGGGCTTACTTCCTTTTGTGGAGTGATTTCCACATAGCTTGGCACTTCCTTATACATGAGTGCCAACTCCTTGTTCACCGCATACTCCTAGGGGGGATTTGTTGATATATTTAGGTAGTAATGTGTGTGAACACTCTAGGATTGCCGAGGCACTTTTTTCCCTCTTTAGGAGGTTTTTTTCCTCCAGCTTGTATATACACTTATTTCCCTAACGGGCTACTTATCTTTGTACATTCCCTAGTAATACATTCAGTATTGTGTGTTGTGCTCCAAGCTTCTTCTTCTTCCTTGTGTTGATTGTGTGCTTCTGCAGACTTCGAACTCCAACATAAACAACCCATTAAGGAGGTTGAAGTGAGAAGAGTAGTGTTTGAGGATACTAGTCCTCCAATTAGCGTCCATAAAAATGCTACACATAGGGATGTTGAGGAGAACGTCCAATCAGATCAATCTACAAATGTTCCTGTTTAGCAATCATTGAGACGTTCTGCACGTATCTCACATCCACCTGATAGATGTGTTCCATGTTTGGATTTTGTTATGCTAATAAATGTTGGCGAGCCTTCTTGCTAAAAAGAGGCTATGAAGATAGAGGATCATGTCAAGTTGGAGCATGCCATGAAGAGTGAATTGGATTCTATTCACAAGCATGGTACTTGGGATTTAGTACCTTTGCCAAAGGGAAGGAAATATTTACCATGTAAATGAGTTTATAAGCTAAAATTCACATCAAATAGTGCTTCTCCAAAGGGTTATAAGCAACAACATGGTGTTGATTTTGAGGAAATATTCTCTCTAGTAGTCAAGATGACTACATTGCACATGTTTCTTGGATTCATTGCGATGGAGAACTTTGAGCTAGTTTAAATGGATGTTAAAACTGCTTTCTTGCATGGAGATCTTACAAATGAGATCTACATGGAACAACCAAAGGATTATGTAGTTCCTAGCAAAGAAAGTCTAGTTTGTAAGTTGAAGAAGAGCTTATATGGACTTAAACAATCCCCTAGACAATGGCACCAAAAGTTTGATGGTTTTATGAAGTCTCAAGGCTATTCTCAAAGCAATGAGGATCATCGTCTCTACACAAAGAGATGCTCTGATGTTGATTATATGTTGATTGTTGATTATATGTTGATTATATGTTGATTGTTGGAAAATCCTCTGATGACTTTTCATTTCTAAAAAACAAGCTGATTGAAACATTTGATATGAAGGATTTGGGGATGCCAAACATATTCTTGGCATGCACATTACTTGTGATAGGAGTAAAAAATGCATATATATGTCTAAAAGTGAGTACATGTCCAAAGTACTTTAGAGGTTCAATATGCAGGGTGGCAGGACATTGAGTACACCTTTATCCACATATGTGAAATTGAATAAGTATGATTACCCCAAATCAGATGAGGAAAAGGAATTCATGAACAAAATTCCTTATCAGTCTATTGTTGGTAGTCTCATGTATGCTATGGTAGCTACAAGAATAGACATTGCATTTATTATGGGATTTGTGAGCATATATATTAATCTTGGAACAAAGCATTAATAAGCGTTCAAGATAATTTTGAGATATCTAAGTGGTAGTAAAGACAAGTGTCTATGCTTGGGTAGAGGAAAGGAATCCATCATTGGTTACATAGATTCTAATTATGCTAGTTGTGTAGACAATCAAATGTCTACATCAGGGTATATTTTTCATTTTACAAGAGGTTCTATCTCTCAGAGATCTTGTCTCAAAAATATATAATTGTCTCCACTATAGAAGTAGAGTATGTTGAAGCAAGTGAGGCATGTAAGGAAGCACTGTGGCTTTCTCTCTTGCTTGTGATATGGGTCTACCTCAGCATGTACCTCGTTTGCTCAATGATAGTCATAGTGCCATTGCTTTGGCTAAGAATCAGGTCTATCATGCAAAGACCAAGCACATTGAGGTGAGGTATCACTTCATTAAACACTTCTTAGCCACTAAGCACATTATTCTTCAGAAGGTTCATACTCGAGATAATGATGCAGATGCTTTAACTAAAGCTCTACCATAGGATAGCTTTTGACATTGTTGTCACTTGATGGGGGTTACTTGATTCATGATCTTACACAGTTCCTTATATACTATGTAACATGCCCATCATGTTGGAGGTATAGTTTGTATACTTACACTCATGTATTCTTTTTCTCCCATAGTCACTTTGGCCATATTGGCTTTTAGTCCGATATTCTTATGCATATATTAGGTTGATAAATAGATATTTGACCCTTTAAGTGAAGTAATTTTCATACATATAATGACCATCAAGTAGAACCTTATGGATTTGCCCGTCACTACACATTATTCTCATGAGCTTGTTCTTTCTATCGAACATTAGGAAATGAGTTAAGGTCCCATCTCTTCCATTAAGAAAGATGTGACCATTGTTTTGTGATATTATATTTTGTGAGGCTTCCAATACGAGGAGAAGACATGTGAGAGCCTCATAGATTGATTGGACCTTGACTTGTAAATCAGTTGAGGTTGATTCTTGATTGCAAATCGTATGGGACCTACATGACTATATGGAAAAAAGGTGGTCATAAAAGATCTCATCTTTGGATCGGATGAATCAATAAATCAGAACAATGCATCACATTAAAGGTTAAGAAATCTATCAAAGATCCTTATTCTAGGGCTCAAGGTTCCCAAAGTTTTCCTTTGGTGCTTGTATCACCCTAATCAAGTCCAAGGGCAATGCCATCCCAAAGCATTATTTGTTAGCACATTCCTTGTTTGACTAAGGGATATTCATTTAAGAAAGATTGGTTAATCAACCTAAATTGAATAGAGGACCCCTTAACCCTCACAAGATATAAAAAGGTATCTTGTGTTGTCCAACACCCATGGGGGTGAAGAGAGTTCTCACACTAGCATCAAGTGGGCAAACTGGAAACTATTGTTAATTGTAATATGAGTACTAACTCAATAAAGGGCATAAAAATCCACAATACATGCAATAAACTGCATTTCAAGAAAGTAAAAGTAAAAAATTTTGAATTACATCCTTCAAAAACTTTATTTTGAAATATTCGTTTGAAGAACCTCTCCCTTTATCACGTATTCTTATAGACAACTCAAAGTTATTTTGCATTCTTAGAAGAAAGGCTTTTATAGCAAGAGACTTTCTTATGAAGAGAAATTCATGTTTTTGTACCTTAAGTACTTCAACTTACTCAAAAAAAAAAAGCTTCTAATGATCAAATGATACTCAAATGGGTTGAGAGCAAGCCTTCCATGCATAAATAACACTTTGAGAGAAGTCACCAAAAGGAATGAAAGGGAATGAGACAAGATTATGTGACAAATGCATGTGTGTATATGCATGCATGTGTGCATGTGTGTACATGTACAACTGTGCATATGTGTGTGTATGCATGTGTGTGATGTGTATGTATGTATGTGTATGTGTGAGTGTATGCATGTATGTGTATGTGTGATGAGTGTATGTATGTATGTATGTGCATGTGTGTTTGCATGTGGTGAGTGTATGTATATATACATGTGTGTATGCATGCATATATTCATGTTTGTATGTATGCATGCATGTGTATGTATGTATGTATACATGTATGATGTGTGTGTGTATTTGTGTGCATGTATGTGTGTATCCATGCATGCATGCATGTATGCATGTGTATAAGCACGTGTGCATGTGTGCATGTATGTATGTATGTATGTATGCATGTGCATGTATGTATGTATGTATGCATGTGCATGATGTGTGTGATGTGTATGTATGTATGTGCATGTGTGTGTGACATATGCATGTGTGTGTATGCATGCATGTATGCATGTCAATATGTATGCATGTGTGTATGCATGTCTCTGTGATCTGAATGTGTATGCATATGTATGTGTATGTGTCTGATACATGCATGTGTGTGTATGCATGTATGTATGCATGTGCATGTATACATGTGTGTGTGGTATGTATGCATGTATGGTGCATGAGTATGTATGCATGTGTAATGTATATGTATGTATGTGCATGTGTATGGGATATATGCATGGATGTGTATGCATGCATGCATGTATATATGTGTGTGCATGCATGTATGCATGTATGCATACATGCATATATGATGCATGTGTGTGTATGTATATCTATGCATATGTGTGTGTGTATGCATGTGTATGTATGTATATGTGTATATGCATGTTTGTGTGATGTGTATATATGTATGTGTATTTGTGTGTCATATATGCATGTGTGTGTGTGATGTGTATGTGTGTCATATATACATGTGTGTGTATGTATGCATGTATGAATGTATGTATGTATGCAAGTGTGTATATGCATATGTCTATGTATGTATGCATCTGTGATGTTTGTGCATGTATGTTTGTATGCATGTGTGTAATGTGTATGTGTGTATGTGCATGTGTGTGTATGTATGCATGCATATGAATATGTATGCATGTATCTGTGATGTGTATGTATGTATGTATGTATGTATGTATGTATGTATGTATGTATGTATGTATGTATGTATGCATGTATGTATGTATGTATGTATGTATGTATGTATGTATGTATGTGAATGTGTGTGTGATATATGTATGTGTGTGTATGCATGCATATATGCATGTGTGTGTGATATGTATGCATGTATGTGCATTTGTGTGCATGCATGTGTGATGTATACGCACATATATGCTTGTGTATGGGATACATGCATGTATGTGTATGCATGCATGTATACATGTGTGTATATATGCATGTGTGTGTATGTATATATGTGCATATGTGTGTATGCATGCGAGTATGCACTTGTGTATGTATGTAGATGTGTTTATGCATGTGTGTGTGATGTGTATGTATGTGCATGCATGTAACATATACATGTGTGTGTATGCATGCAACTATGTATGCAAGTGTGTGTATGCATATGTGTATGTATATGTGCATCTTGGATGTGTGTGTGTGTATGTGTGTATGCATGTGTGTATGAATAAGTATATGAACATGTTCATGTATGCATGCATGTGTGTATGCATGTGTATATGTATACATGTGTGTCTCATGTGTATGTGTGTGTATGTATGCATGTGTGTGTGATCTATATGTATGCGCATGTGTCTGAAATATACGTGTGTATGCATGTGTGTATCCATGTATGCATGTGTGTGTATGCATGCATGTATGCATGTGAGTATGTATACATGTGTGAATGCATGTGTGTGATGTGTATATATGTTTGTAAATGTGTGTATGTATGTATCCATGTGTGTGTATGTGTGTATGCATACCTCTCTTGGTGTGTGTATGCATGTCTGAATGCATTTGTGTGTGCATACATGTGTGTATGTATGTATGCATGTGTGTGTATGCATACCTCTCTTGGTGTGTGTATGCATGTGTATGTATGTATGCATATGTGTGTATGTGTGTATACATACCTTTTTTGCCTCCTCTCTCTCTTGCCTCTATGTCTCTCTCTGGTATCTCTCTCTCTCTCTCGTTCCTTCAAATGTTCTCAATACAAATGTGCCGGGAGAAATCAAATCTTTTATCTTATAGATAGCACTGCTTATGTGATGCTTTTGCATTTTTGACGGTTTTCGAGTGTTGAAAAATGCAATACTTTTTAAGTAGCATTGCACACACAATGTTAACCATCGCTTATGCGATGGTCTTGCTTTTTTTTTGTGTATCGCTTATTTGACGATTCATTTTTTAAACGTCGCATAAGCAACACTTCCTACTTTATTTTTTTATTTGGGTGCATCACTACACCCCCTAATCTCTTGTAGTGAAATGAAGTAATTTTTTTACACATAATGACGATCAAGTAGAACCTTATGGATTTTCCGATCACTACACATCATTGTCCTCATGAGCTTTCTCTTTCTATCTAACATTGAGCTTGTTCTTTCTATCTATCAATGAGTTGAGGCCCCATCTCTTTCACTAAGAAAGAAGTGACCATGGGTATGTTAGATATGCTGAAAACCTCGCCCTTTCTAAGCACTACGACTATTTCATGATATTTTATTTCTTGAGGCTTCCAATACGAGGAGAAGACATGTGAGAGCATCATAGATTGATTGGACCTTGACTTGTGACTTGTAAATCAGTTGAGGTTGAGTCTTTACTTGCAAATCATGTGAGAGCTACATGACTAGATGAAAAAAAAGTTGATCACGAAGGATATCATCTTTGGATCGAATGAATCAATTAATCTGAACAATATATCACATTGTATGCTAAGCAATCTATCAAAGATCGTTATTATGGGGCTCAAGGTCCCCAAAGTTTTCCTTTGGTTTTGGCACCCTCCTAATCTAGTGGGCCAAGGGCAATGCTATCTAGTCTAGTAAAAGAAACATTATTTGTTAGCACATTCCTTGTTTGACTAAGGGATATTCACATATGAAAGATTGATTGATCAACCTAATTTAGGTAGAGGATCCCTTAACCTTCACAAACTATACAAAGTGATCTTTTTCTAGCACCATGGGGATAAAGAAAGTTCTCACACTAGAATCAAGTGGGCAAAGTAGAAACTCTTGTCAATTGTCAATAAGAGTACTAATCCAATCAAAGGCACAAAAAACCACAATGCATGCAAGAAACTTCATTTGCTTGTAGAAAATTTTGAATTACATCCTACAAAAACTTTATTTTGAAATATACCCTTAATCTATGAAGAATCTCTCCCCATTATCACATATTCTTATGATGAAATCAAAATTATTTTTACATTCTTAGAAAAATTATAGCCAGAGACTTTCTTTGGAAGACAAATTCAAGTTTAGGTACCTTAAGTACTTCATTAACTCAAAAAAATGCTTTGAATGCTCAAATGATGCTCCAATGGGTTGAGGACAAGCCATACATGCATAAATAACACTTTGAGAGAAGTCACCAAAAAGAATGAAAAGGAAGGAGACAAGATGGAGAACACAAAACATGAATTGTAAAGAGATCTCTTTGAAAATGAGTTCATTTTTCAGCTTTAAATAAAATAATGTGGCCCTATTATAGTGGCCGATATAGTTAAAATTAATCTTATAGGATTAGTTATACCATTCTAACTACTTATTCGGACAAAAAGTAGTACAAGAAAATTCATCTTGGTTACAAAATAGTTCCTTATCTTTAGTAGCCAATATAGTTAAAATTAGTCCTATAAGATTATTTATACCATTCTAACTACTTATTTGAACAAACTAGTACAAGAAAATATAACAAAAGGTTAGTTACAAAATTGTTCCTTATACACCTAAGGATTACAAAATATATAGTCTCATAAAAATAATACATTGAAAAAATTTACAAAGATCGGACAAAAGAATTTCTATGTACAACTCTTTGGGACCACTCTCACTTCATTATTTTCTTGGTTCTATCTTGTGCATTGCTCTTCAATCTTTAATCTTAATAAATAAATATATATATATGTGTGTGTGTATGTATGTGTGTGTGTATTTTTTATTATGCTCGGTTGCTCGTACTAGAACTTCCTTTGAGCTGTATGCTCATAGAAATTCAGAAACACGTGATGGAATAGTTAAACCATAGAATTCAATAATCATTTAAAATTTGATAATGATAAAAATATGTTATTGTGATTTTTCATTAAAAGTCTTAAAAAAATTGTGGTCTGAATATAAAGTTCCCCATCACAAGTGTACTTGGACTTTATAAAAGCAGAGATTGGTTTTCTATATAAAATTCATGCATAAATATGGAATCAATGGTATCCATGTGACAAACAGATCCACCAAAATGAGTAGTTCCTTGATGAGGCAAATGAATGTTTCCTTGGTGAGACCAATAGTACTATGTGATAACTCGTGACGCAATAAAAGTGAAAAATGATGACATAAATATTTATGAATAATAAATAATTTATTTCTGTAAGGAGAAAATCATGATATTATATTTTGAAACAATAGATAAATCATGAAAGATTATAAACTTCTCTCAAACTTCTCTTATAAAAAGATGAGGGTTTCATAACATTTTTGGAAAGCCAATACTTGAAAGTCCTTGCTTAAGGCTTCCAGATTGGATTGAATTCAATACAGTCTATTTACTTTTCACCTCACTTGCATGGGATATAAATCCATTCAAATGTATGAACTTTCTATATTTTTTTTCTCCTTTGGCATCTCCAATACTCTTGGATAGAATTTATGAACTCAATACTTTTGAGATTTATTCCAGAAGATTCAAAGTTGTAGACTTTTCCATACTATTTTTTGAATCTATATAAACTTGGGTACTTACCTTCCATGTTTTCTCCACTCTCATCTTAACTCCTCCAAACAAGTCACTTTCACACTTCTAATTTCTATGTTTTTGGTAATCTCATGATATCTTCTCCAAATAAGTCACTTTCACACTTCTAATTTGTATGTCTTTTGTACTCTCATGATATCTTCTTCAAACAAGTCACCTTCACACTTTGATTTTCCTCAACATTCTAGAGTTGTCTCTATTTAGCAAGACCTTTAAAAATTCACAAAATAAATTCATTGTAGAGTCCTTATAGTTATTTTTGAAGAGAAGCACAACTACCATAGAGAACTTGTGATTCCAATAACTATCAAGTATGGAAAAAATGTTAGTATATTGGGGAAACTTTTTCCCAAGTTTTATTCCACAATCATTACCTTTTCAATTTTTTATAAGACAACTATTATACATAAACATTGAAGAGCTTTGTAAGAGAGCTAACCTCACTTGAATATGAAAATATATAATTATAATCTTTTCTATAGAAGAGGCTTGACCTACTTGATGCAAAAAAAAAGTGTAGGCCTACTTAAATATGGAGCCCAATAAGGCTTCAAGGTTAAGAGACCATTGTGAAGAAAAAACTTTCATTCCTCTTTCAAGAACATGCTTTCTTCTTTTTCCTTTTTACTTTAATGGATTTATGCATCTCATGATAGTACAATTAAAAAGGGAGAAAAAAATGTATATAATATTACAAAAACCTTCGAAATTTCTCCCTTTTAAAAGAGTTTTCATTAGCCACTACTTGATATGTTTGGGTTTTAAACATTTGGCATGTATTCAACTATCAAAATGTATGTGAAAGCATGCATTTTACACCAACTTCCCTCCATGGAGGCTAACTTAATGAAATATGGAGGAAAAATGTTGGCCACCCATTCAAACTCATTTTGCAAGTGATGACCATTGGATAAGAAAGTGGCACCTTGAGATTCTTTGATTTTCTATCTTTTGTTGAGCATATGCATGCCAATCAAACTTTGAAGGTATTTTTACACCTTTTTTTTTTACTTGTGATTCATTTCTTTGGAAGGACATTGGAAAGATCCATTCATAGTGAGTGACATAGAAACTAAAAAACAAGCATAATAGCCATCAAAAACCAACCTTGATCCAATCAATGGGCAATAGGTGCAGTTTGTGATGTGGCACAATTTAGGTTTTTAAAAGAATGATTTGTTTGAGATTCTTGTGACCCCCTTCACACCATGTGGCACTAAAATTTCTTTCTTTTTTTATAAGGTGGATGGCATTATTTTTTTTTCTCCCATTGAAGAGGTTATTCTCCATTGGGTTTGAATTGAACTTACAATTGTACACGTGAATGGGCTTAGTACTATCTTAACTCTATTTGTCCTACTATGTAGGGGTAATTGACCTAAAGGTCACACTTATGAGATTTGAGACTAGCAAGATGGACATTGAATGGTGTGCACATGTTTGGCTAGTGTTACCACCTAACAAAGAGAATTGGTGGAAGCAATGATGCATGCTTAGAGACTAGGGATTGACTAAAAGGACTAATTGAAGGCCGACTCGAAGACCTACCAGATCAGTAGCCTGAAGGCTCAACCATGGAACTTTCTCTGGAGGGGAAACTTGTCCGAAGGCCATCTTTTAATTCTCCTTGGCCCAAAGGCATAGGAGACTGCCAAAAAGCAAATATGCATCCCTATCTGGCTGTAGCTTGAGGTGGCTGAACCCTCACTTACCAGAGGTGGTTGAACCCTCACTTACCAGAGGTGGTTGAACCCTCACATACTAGACAGAACCCTCACATATTAGGTAGGGCAAACAACCCAACCACTAGCCCACAAGGACAAGATGGTCTTAACCTATATGCTTTTTTCCTTTGTTAACACATTTGGATCTTTGAAACATTCCATGAGGGGCACATTTCTATTTTAGAAGCCATAGAGTTTAAGATGGGTTGCCATAGTCATCGTGTGAGACACCCATATGTGTGAACCGAGACTAATTCTGCTAAAGAGGCTTCAAACATCAAACCTGAGAGGAGGAGAAAAAGCAGAGAATACCTCGAAGCCTAACTAATCAAAGTCGATTCTATGGGAAGGTTTGCCCCCGCAGCATTCCTGTTCCTTGCCTTTCGCCAAGAGCTTTCCTCTTGTTCCTTAAAACCAACCGAAGACCCATCACTTCTACCGTGGCGGAGCTTTCTTCCTCAAGCATTGCGTCCGCCGTCTTCAGCTGGTCTCAGCGATCCAACTCGGCGCTGCGAACTTCTGAATGACGCTATCGGCAGTACTCTGCGGAATGTTGATTTCTGTCATCACTCTCGCATCCTAACCTCCGATCTTTGGCTCAGTTCGCCTTTTGGCTTATACATATCTCGGATTTCCTTCAGACTTGTCAATTCAACCAGCTTTTTGACTGCTCTTCTATACCTTTGTAAATGAGGTACGTCTGTGAAACAGGTTGTCGTAAATGCAGGCTGATGCTTTATGTCCTCCTTGTCTGTTCTAGAATTAGTAATTTGCCTCGATACGCTCTTTCCATCGTCTCTCTTGATATATTGTTTTTTCTTCTGCTTTTGTTTGATTTTGATTCGCTCTCTGTTTCTGGCTATCGCTGTATCGATGGACACTTGTTCCTCCGCGAGAGATGCAGCAGCAGCTTCTTCGTCTCCCTACTGTTTAGCGTGCCGTGCAAGCTACTGCATTATTATTCGCGCTTAAGTACTCAAAAAACGATTAAGCGAAGCCATAGCCAAGACTATAGGATTGATCTCATATTCGTGTCCTGTCCTGCAAGCGAGACAGAGTGTGGCTTCAATTTTATCATATAATGCGGATCTCGTCTCTGTATGTTACATTTACAGAGATGTACTGGAAACATATTGTAGGGCGTACGTCTCTTTGTTCTGCTATTTGGTGCCTACGAGCGGACATTCCTCGTTTCTGACGAAGAACGAATTTTGGCGTCGGCAGGGATCAGACGGGGGGGTCGGCGTTTCCTCCTCCGATCGAGAAGAAAAAGGTGAGTGTAAAGCCATATGGGAAGGAGGATGGCAACGAGGCCCTCAAAAGACGTCCTAGCTATGCTGAAGAGAGCAATCAAGGGAATGGAGGAACGAAAATCAGTGGAAGTGTGTTCCAGATGGGCTCAGGGAGACTGAAGGGGGGGAGTTCAATTCCCAGCGTCAGTAACGAAGGAAAAAGCGATAACGAAGAGCTTCACGTTGGTCGTCAAACGTCTGCACCGAAAATCACAGAGGAAGGACTTCTTCCTCAATGGGGTCGTGGGAAACGTTCTCGCTGCAGCCGACCCGAGGCGTCAAGCAAACATGCCCCTTCCCCTTCTCCTGTGAGAGAGTGCGCTCCTCTTCCTCCGCTCAAGAAATCTGTCTCTAATGGTATTCCTTCCCCTAAGCTTCGTAGCCAAGGCAACACTAAGCTCCCTTCCAGCAAGTGCAACGCGTCCGCACGTCCTGCCTCTCGGTATTTTACCCTTTCCTGCCACACTTTTGTTTACTTTTAAAGTTGGCTATGGGATCTCACAGTCGCAGAATATAAGAAAGGCTGCTGCATAGACTTGCCGAAACAGATGCATATGTCTGAAGATCACGTCATGCATGCGAAGAAAAGAGCGCATTTGCACGCACGGTGAATGTAAACATGCACAAACGTGTGTGTGGGAGGGGTGCACACGCACACGCGCACACACACACACACAAATCTTATATCTACGTCTGCTAAATGCATGCATGCATTGCAAAGTGGTGAATCTGCTAAATGCATGCATGCATTACAAAGTGGTGAATCCGATACAATTTCTGAGCTAGAAATATTGAGAAAGAATTTTTCCTTTCTACAGCAATGGTTATGTCAATAAATCGGTCATTGCATCTGCTCAAACCACTGGCAATGAATCTGCGAGACAAATTCTAGAGGCTAAGGATAGGACAGTACCACAACAGAAGAGGTCTGCAGATCATAGCAATGGCAGACAACAGCTGCAGAGAAGCGAGTGCTCAGATGTGGCTGTAATTAATACTGGGAACGGTGTGGGCTTTGACAATGCATCTACTATGCATCAGTTTAATGGGACTGGTGCTGCTTGTGAAACTTTTGAATGCAACAAGCCCAAAGCTGAATGGCCTCGAATAGTGCTTACTTTGACCCGAAAGGAAAAAGAGGAGGACTTTCTTGTTTTCAAAGGTTCAAAGCTTCCACAGCGTCCAAAAAAGAGACTCAAAGTGGTGGAGAAAGCCCTTTTGGTAAGTGATAACATTCTGTGTGAAGTTGCACAATTTGACTCGAACCATGGTTTATGTGTTGTTTTATTGCAGTTTTGTACTCCAGGAAACTGGCTCAGTGACATTTCGCGGGGCCGTTATGATGTACTTGAGAAGAAGTGTACAAAGAAGGTATACATTATTGTTTTAATGGGGATTTCAGTAACAATATTGCATGTCTTGGACAGTGTTGTAATGATGTATTTTCCCTCCAGAAGCCACGAGGTTTAAAAGCCATGGATAGTGAAGAATCAGATTCCGAGTAGTTGCAAAACCCTTGTTTTACAATTGGCATTGCACTTTGAAACCAGCTATCCATGCAATATTTTCGGAACTGCAGATACTATCAGAATGCAATTGTGCAGTGAGATCCATCATCCGTGGCAGAGTCTGTTTCTTTGATTATGTCTGGGTCTCTAATGAGAGACACTGTGCCCAATTACATATGTACAACTGCTGGCATGTCTAGCCAATTTGATTCTTCCGTATCTTCTTCACACAGACAGACTGCAACAAGCTGCAGCTTCTCTACTCGGCATTCTGGTCAGTGCCTAGACAGATAGGATGGAAACAGACACACCTGGAAGATCTGAGTTTTAGAAATTGAAAATGACAAGCTTAGGTGTAGCTTGAGTGGGTGGCCCTCTGTTTTTTTTCAAGATGAAAGGTTTACCCACATTATGCTAGTCAATTGTTTGTGTCAGCTTTAAAGGAAGGCTGCACACATTTTTCATTTTATAATGTCAAGGGCTGTAAATAGTTTTATTCACTGTTAATTGCATTACCCTCAAAAGTGTAGCAACATGAGCTCTAAGATTTTGAGATAGCTTGTTAACTGAGATATTAGTAGTTTCATGAATCAAAATTGTGTTTTTTACTATTTAGGTTCTCTTTCTTTTCTCTGGGCAATATATGCTTACAAGAAGTGTGGAATGTCTGTGGACCTTGACTTCCATTTCCAGAATATTCTGTGGAGGTCTTCCAGTAACGGCCATAAAGTTGGATGTAAACATCAAATTTGGATAACTATAAAATTATATGGAAAAGTGAATATGTCTCAACCAATCAAAAAATTCTGAACTCTGATCTGTATTTCTGCTTCTTGATATGTTTGGGTATTGTGAATGTCTTTGCAGGTGGGATGTTTGTGTTTCTAGCTATGTTAGAAATTTGGATTTGGGACGATTTGTTATGGTATTCCAAACCAAACGGACTTCTGACTTCAGGGCTTTTTTGGAAAGAGAATTTATTTGTGTAGTCAACTATATGATGGGGGGTGCAAACTGTTGAGTAATTGTGAGTAGTCTCAAGATTACCTTGGAATAAAATCTTTTCATGGAGAGATGTCATTAATATATGTCATGGTTATAGAGATGAAGGAAAGAGCTTTAGGAGGGAAACTGTGCCACGATCATCTTAACATTTTTATGAGTATAGCTAGGCTATATCTTATATATAATCAAGAGGATCTATTCATCCATGGGTCATGGCTAAACATTTTGTGTCATAGGCGGATGCTGCTCACGCTGCTCAAAACAAGAATGAGGCTGGCTAACAAGTAGTTAGGATATCCTCTTTTTTGTAAAGAAAGGCCTCTGTGCAAAATACTTTCTAGGGTTTTAAGTGAGTTATGATGTTGTAATGGCTGCAGTTTTATTTGAGTTTTGTAGATGTCTGACTTCTTTATTTTGCAGATGTAGATAAAAGAAAAGTTTAAAACAAGGAAAAACTAAAGTGAAAAAGAAGAAAGTCGTAATGTTCCCTTCTCTCAGTCTTGCAAAATGTTTATCATGCTTTAAGTAAAGCATGATGTCATTAGGCCCTACTGTTTTATTTAAGTGTTGTAGATGTCTAACTTTTTTGTTTTAAAATTGTAGATTAAAAAAGTATATAGAACAAGGAAAGGAAAAGAGAAAAATGTTGTATTCTTGCATTCTCAGAGTAGACATCTTTTCACTTTCATGTATTTATTTGCTAGCAAATACGTTTTGTATGCTGTTTCTGTTTCTGTCTAGACCATTCATTCAACTGAAGCGCAAGGCGTTCATTTAAAAAAAAAAATGTTTCTTCTTGTATAACTGTGAGTCCATTTTTGTTTCATATTCCTGTTCTTTTTAGCTCAAGAAAAGCTATAAGAAAAGTTTATGTAATTATTTTTTA
Source organism: Ceratopteris richardii (assembly GCA_020310875.1). Lineage (NCBI taxonomy): Eukaryota > Viridiplantae > Streptophyta > Polypodiopsida > Polypodiales > Pteridaceae > Ceratopteris > Ceratopteris richardii. The sequence goes on from CM035420.1 coordinate 96,097,688, forward strand.
TCTTTTATTTTTAAATTTTTAGAAAAGGTATAAGAAAAGTGTATGTATTGATCTTTTATTTTTTATTTTTTATTTTTTTTGGGGATTTTGGTCATTGACTTACTCTTCCATTTTAGCTTGAAAGATTGAAATGAACAACTCACGCACCTTGGGGACCCCCCCTTATCCCCCACATTCCAGGGGTTTAACATCATGCTGCACTCCATGTTTTGGACCCTGGACCTCACAGTACAGGGTCCAAAGTGTTTATCGCTACATCATGGATCCCTGCCACTTTTAATTGCTTTAGATTTATTGAACGTTTATAAATTGATTTTTTGATTTCAATGGTTTTAGAAATCTAAGATCACCTTTTGTTGTGTTTTTTCCCCCTGAATGTTTGTAATTAAAATTTACAGTTATTCACTTCGTCAAAGAAAAAGAATTCCATTTGTAAATTTATTTCCTTTATATTTATTATTATTATTTTATGTTATTTGTTTTAACCTTTGGTATTTTTTGTTTTGATTTGTAATTTGTTAAAATGATCTTTTATTCTTTTTGGAGTACTCATTGCTTGCTTTTATTTATTGGTTTATCTTTTCCAAATCGCTTGTTGTTGGTGTTGTATTTTCTTATAAAACTATCTATTCAGTCTGTCAAAAAATAGTTGCATGAATGTTAAAAGTCACTTGCAAGAGTGTCTTATTTACCTATTTATTATGATAGTAGCTATATTGTATGAATTGAGTTTTGGTCATTTCTATGGTAGTAAGATTTAGTTGTACCTTTAATCTTGAACTACTTTGTTCAGCGTACCAGTTGATGTGGATGACAGGCAAGGGATATATCTCCGGACAACTTGCCCTTGGAAGGGCTTTAGGAATTTCATTGTTTCACAATGACTGGATTTAATTCCCACACAGGTTGTTGGTTGCAAGTTGAGTCTCCTCTGGTGTGATGTGCAGAGATCTGAAAACTGGAAATTTCTCTACAGTACTTGTAATGCTTCGTTTACACAAAAATGTCGTTAGCAATATTTTCTCAGTAATTGATTGGTTATCTGATACTGGTGACTATATGAGAATCAACTACAAATGTTACCTACACCCAGACCTAATCTCAAGAAGCTTCTTGGAAGCTTAACAGGGACTTTCGCAAGTTATATATATAGCATTTGGTGTAGCATTCACAACCCTCTAGTGCTGATAATTGTAGCATTCACTTCTGCTTTTAGATTCTTGCCTGCTAAAATTCCAACAGGAAATGCTCTTTTCCAGAGTCTGGAATTTTTGTTGAGAGGATCCATTGTTTTTCTTTTACGTTTCCAATCTACTATTGTTTGAGGATCATACTCATCAATATTATTGTGTTTTATATATTTGTGCATGTCAAATAGTACAATTGAAGTTACCTTTATGATTTCATAATAGAGCTCTAGATTGTAAATAATGTTTTGTCTGTTTATTGACCACGTCATGCTATGTGCCTAAAATTTACATGACACTCTGAACTGGTTTTCCAGTTATTTTCAATTTCATTGATACTTCCGAATGTCTTTGAAGTTCATGAATCTCATGATCGATTGGTTCCCCCTCATCCAGAGCTCACAAAGTTCTGTGAACTGTATCCAAAAAAGACACAATGTTTATTATGAGGAAGTATGATAAGAAACAGAGTGAGGGATCAAGCAGAGAATTTGATGCGTTGTGACTGAAATGATTTTTACCTGGCCAAGAAAAGGTGATTTCTGAATGTAATCTGCTGTTCTAGAGCTTTTTTTTTAGCATCCTTATTCGAGATGCTTGTTGCCATGAAATTTGGGTTTTGCATTTAGAGGGTAGTGTATTGCCTCTTGGGATTTGCGTCTTCTATTTGCTTGATGGTATCCTTTTGACATTAGCTCTTGGTCATGTTTATATAATTGACACATAAGTGTAATGCGTCTTCTATTTGCTTGCCGGTACCCTTTTGGCATTAGCGCTTGGTCATGTTTATATAATTCACACATAACTGTAAAATTCTCTCTCTCTCTCTCTCTCTCTCTCTCTCTCTCTCTCTCTCTCTCTCTCTCTCTCTCTCTCTCTCTCTCTCTCTCTCTCTCTCTCTCTCTCTCTCTCTCTCTCTCTCTCTCTCTCTCTCTCTCTCTCTCTCTCCCTCCCCCCCACCCCCCTTCCCTCTCCCTCCCTCCCTCCCCCCCCCCCTCTTCTGGCATTAGCTCTTGGTCATGTTTATATAATTCACACATAACTGTAAAAGGAGAAAAGGCTCTCTCTCTCTCTCTCTCTCTCTCTCTCTCTCTCTCTCTCTCTCTCTCTCTCTCTCTCTCTCTCTCTCTCTCTCTCTCTCTCTCTCCCCCCCCCCCCTTTTCTCCCTTTCTGCCTCCCTACCTCTCTCCCCCCCCTCTCTCTCTCTCTCTTCTGGGTGAAAGGAACCATTTTGGAGAGATCATCTCTGTTTGCAATGAGAGCTTTGTACTGTTTTAGTGGTTTTCTTTTGGAACTTTTGATTCTCTTATAGAGGAGCAAGTTGGAACTACCTTCAGAGGGGTTCGAAGGGTTATTCTCGAAATTTGTTACTTCTCTTTGCATTCTTGTCTTTCTTCCTTTTAAGATTCAGTATCCCTTCGCCTCTCCACCATGAGGGAGGCTACAACCATCCCGGCTTATTTTGGGATGTCTTTTCCTATACAAGTTCAAGACCCGCAAGTTCCTGCACTTGGTTCTAGGCTTGTAACTTCTATCCAGGTCTTGGGATCTTTATTGAGTGTGCAACACACCAAACTTTGGCTCCAATAGACAAAACAATGGCTCAAATAACTGATCTAGATCACCACAAAGATGACTATAAGAGAGTGTAATGATGGTACAATCTCTTAGACCAGCAAGGCTGATGTGCTGCCTTCTCTTCAAGCTTGCGTCCAAGTATGCAGTAAGTATATACAATGATGTTACAACGAGCAACTGAAGTGTCAATTATATAGGCAAACGTATAGACATCTATAAGTTGCTTTTCAGCTAGTTTTTTTGTGCAAAAAAACATGCATGTATGCATAATGCATGTGAGTGATGTGTATATATGTTTGTAAATGTGTGTATGGTATATGCATGTGTGTAGGTATGTATGCATGTGTGTATGTATGTATCCATGTGTGTGTGTGTATGTGTGTATGCATACCTCTCTTGGTGTGTGTATGCATACCTCTCTGTGTGTGTATGCATGTATGTATGCATTTGTGTGTGCATACATGTGTGTATGTACGTATGCGTGTGTGTATGGTATATGCATGTGTAGCAAAGTCACCAGGGAACGGGGACGGGTCCCGGGAACGGTGGTGTCCCCGGGACGGGGACGGAGCCTAGGGTGTCCTGGGGACGCATCCCCGGGACGGCACTAAAAAAAATATTGATTTTGTTAAAAATATCGATTAAACATCATATAACCATGGGTTAACATATGAAAAGACCATTAAAAGCAGAACTATAGGAAAAAGGTGTTTTTAGGTGGAAACATGCATGAAGCATATTGAACATTCAAAGTTGACTCTCAAATTGAGAGACATAACATCATACTACATAGTCGTTGGTATCTTGATATTTTGATTGGAGAATGTATCAGAAGTCATATGTATTTCATCATGTCAAAAAGAGAGGTATCACAACATTATCATCTTCATCATATCATATAAATAATAGGAGTTAAGACTCATGATCTTGATTCTTGTGAGATATCACATTATCATGAGTACAAATGTCAAACACTTGAGAGTCAAAAGTCACATGTTTCATCATCATTTTACAAAAGATCATAAACATGATGAGAGGGCTAAGAGGGTGGAGGGGGCTCCTCAAGCCTCAATATGCAAGGTTGAAGGGAAAGCCTTAGCATAAAGGTTGAAGCCTTAATGTATGTTTGAACTTTGAGCCTTGAGCCTTGAGCCTTAACGTATCACAAAGTATCTTTTAATGGTTGCAAAAAGGCTTGAGAGAACCCCTTAGAACACAAAATATATGTACTAAGCATTTGAACTTCAAACTTGAAGTTTTGTAACAAAGAAAACCTTGTATTCTTAGGTCCGTCCCCAAACAGGCGTCCCCAAACAAGTTTATAACATGAAACCGTCCCCGGGACGGAAACATGTTACACCACTGTGCAAGGGGACGCCAACCGTCCCGGTTGGACGTCCCCATATATTTGGCTTGGGGGACGGCGTCCCGGCGTCCCTAGGACCCGGGGACGTGTCCCCGTGTGACATTGATGTGTAGGTATGTATGCATGTGTGTATGTATGTATCCATGTGTGTGTGTGTGTGTATGTATGCATACCTCTCTTGGTGTGTGTATGCATGTGTGTATTTATGTATGTATGCATATGTATGTGTGTGTATGTGTGTATGCATACCTCTTTTGCCTCCTTCTCTATCTCTCGCTTGTCTCTATGTCTCTCTCTGTTATCTCTCTCTCTTTCTCTCATTCTTTCAAATGCTCTCAATACAAATGTGCCGAGAAAAATCAAATCTTTGATCTTACAGATAGCATCGCTTATGCAATGCTTTTGCATTGTTGACGGTTTGCCAACATCACAAAGTTGGAGCTTCCCTCTCCTCTTGAGGGTTCACACAAAGAGCCAATATGGATGATTTGATGTTGAAATAGAGAAATGGTATGTGGGTTGATCTGCTATCTCAACTTGGGGTAACTTGTTGAATGCAAATTCACTTTTCTCATTTTCTTGTTTTGAAGTTAAGTTGTGTTATTGATAAATGGGGCTCAAGGTAGTTTGGTATGTTTGGTACGGTACGTACAAAACGTGTACAGCACGTGAACAGTACAAAGCAAGGAGGTTTGGTATGGTACGGTACATGTGTTATATATATATATATATATATATATATATATATATATATATACACACACACACACATACATATATATATATATATATATATATATATATATATATATATATATATATATATATATATATATATATATATATATATATATACACACACACACACATATATATATATATATATATATATATATATATATATATATATATATATATATATATATATATATATATATATATATATATATATATATATATATATATATATATATATAGGTGCACCTCTGTTGCTGGTCTTCTCCATCTTCGATCGCCCTGTACATATGCCAGCAAATATTAGGGTTTCGAACACCAAGTATTAGGGTTTCGGTCGCCTGCGCCTCTGTTTTTTCAAACAGCAGATTAGGGCTGCGTCTCTGTTTTTTTGTTGTGTTAAGCTTGTTTTTCTTCAGCAGCAGAGTTTTGACAAAGCCGACTGTACATTTACAGTGATTCAGCTGAGCGAACAGTTCTGAACAGTTTCTACTGTTGCTATTTGCTTCACTCACGATTGTATGCTGTGCGTTGGGCAGCTTACATTCTTTGTAACAGGTCCTTTTGGGTAAAGTAATACTACTGTTATGTAGCAATAACAGAGTTACATATAAAAACAACAGTAACAGGTGCTTCAGGGTGAAATTCAAAACCAGTGGAATCTGCAGAAGCTATTTACATTGGGTTATAATATGGCTTCTTCAGTTGGTGAGCATGGTACTGTACCTGTGTCTAATGCAACATCACAGGAGGGGTCTGAGAATGAGGTGCTTATTCCTCAGACCCCTATACAGAAACAAATCGATATTGATAAATTAAAGTGCATGATGGAGGATGCTCTCACCCATGATGTGAATGTAAAGGGAGATCTGAAAGTCGATATTGATCCCACACTCATCTGGGAGTCTGCCCTCATGTTTCATGAGAGAGGGGTACTCCTGTTTTTTTACTGGTCGTATTCCCTAGCAATTAATGCAAATGTAGGGAATGATGTGGTCGGTAAAGTATTCTACTCGGGACATGGATTATTTGAAGTTATTTTCAATGATAACAATGTTAAGATGCAATTATTGGAACAATAGACTGTTTTTTTGTGTGGCTTAGTAGCTCATGTATTCCCTTGGAAGCCGGTTAAGGCAATGAAGGAAGAATTGTTATTCAAGTGCCCGGTCTGGGTGGAACTTGTGGATTTACCATCCTTTTTATGGACTAACATTGGGCATGTGGCTAAAGTGTTAGGCAAGGTGTTATATACATCGTCTATTTTTGCCCCCAATAAAAATAGAGTCCGTGTATTATGGAATACATCGAGACCCTTTCCAAAAACACTTTCCATAAATGTCCTTAGCGTTTGAGCATTGTTATCTACTTGAAATGGGGTAATATGGCTGGATCTTGTTTTCACTGTGGCAATTTAGGTCACTACTCCAAGAATTGTCCATCTTTAAAAACTGATGGGGTAAATCTGATACCCACATATCCTGGGAGTAAAATTTTGGTTCCGGAAGAACAAATATTTGGTAAACAGAATTTTTTCCATCAGCCTACTATGCCCCCTAAATCTATGCATGACTTCAGATCTCGAGGTCTTCAGGAGCTTAGTCACAAGGGGAAAGAAGTAGAGGGAGAGAAACATAGTCATCTTGCTGCTCTTGTCACGCCGGTTAAGTTGAATGTATATAAGAGAAGGGAGGGTGAAGGAACGAGTAAAGATATCTTAAATAGAAAGGAGGGGGAGCCCATTAAAAGAGCTGTTGATAATGATGGCTTTACTCTTGTTAGTTACAAGAAAGCTTTACTTCGGGGTAAGAGAGGAAAATTTCAATCTGGATATTCGACATCTCGTATGGATGAAGCTAATTGTGCTCCTCATGCTGGTGAATACTTGACAGAGTACTATGATAACATGGATATTGTGTTACAGGATTTAGCTCCTGCATTAACTTGTACAGATTCTTTGTTGAGTACACCGTTGGTATCATGAAATTAGCGACGTGGAATATTCAAGGTTTGGGTCAATATGGAAAGTGGGTTAGGCTTTGGAGATGGGTTGTTAGAAATCCGCTTGACTTGGTGGCGATACAGGAACATAAGAAACATGATCATGCAGGTATGCTCTTGCATACAAAAGATTGTCAATTGCGTTACAATGGCATAAAGGACAAATATTCAGGTTGTCTTTTGATTGTTAGGAAAGATGTGGATTTCACAGTTCACTGTATTATTTGATGATCCTCATGGCAGATTTATTGTGTCGCATCTTATGATACGTAGTTTATCTTATGTGCGCATTAATGTGTATGCTCCAAATTCTCTTGCAGACAGAGTTAAGACGTGGAAAGATCTTGCATTATCTATCCAGCATTGCATGTCTCTTCAAATTTGGGAGAGTGCTCGTATCTTACTCTGTGGGGATTTCAATATGGTAGATTCTGATACTGATTGTATAACTACTTCTTCTGTGATGTCATCACAAGAAAGCATTATATGGGGTGAAATCTTAAACATGTTGAATTGTAGAGATATTTGGGGTTACATTGGAGGTCATACCCTTCGCTTTACTTATCATTCAAGATCGCATAAGAAAGCGATGAGCAGGCTGGATAGATGTTATTATTCTCAGGTTTCTACTTTGAGTGGAGCATCTAAAATGTGGATTGATGCTACAATGCTTCTCTCAGATCATAACCCTTTGCTAGTATCCCTGAATGAAGTTGATTGGAGTTCATGTATTCCATTTAACCTACCAAGAATACCTTTGAGAGTGAATCACTCTTGGATGCAAACTTCTTTATTCAAGTCAAAGGTGCAAAGTTTGATTCAGCATGTGCTCTCACTTAGGGTCTCTGCATGCATGAAATGGGAGTTTTTAGTAGTAAAATTGCAAGATGTAATTAGGGAATGTGGCATAGCTTTCTCTAGGATTCTCAATGCTGCTAAGCATGAAGCTCAACAATGTATATCCCTCATGGTTGAAACGGCTGATTCGGGGCACTTACTTTCTCAAGGGGAGTATGCTCAATTTTGTAAGGCATATAAATGTTTGGAGCTAATTGAGAATCAGGCTATTAAGTCTTCCAAAGTAAGGGCCAGATGCACTGAAGTGAATGATCTATATGCAAACTCTAAATGCTTTTTTGATTTCCTTCGATTCAAGTATCTTAAGGATACGATTTCGCATCTTGAAGTTAATGGCTCAATTGTCAATGATGGGAATGCCATTGTTGCGATTTGCTCAGAGCATTTTCGAAATTTGTTTGCAGCTTCTTATAAATCTGATGATGCTTGGTTTGAAGCACTTCATGCATCTTTGGCATACACTCCCCAACTTCTTGACTCTCATATGGCTGCTTCGTGTGAGAAGACTATATCTGAGGTGGAGGTTTTCATGGCTCTTCAGTCTCTTAAAAATGGGAAGGCTCCAGGCTTGGATGGTATCACGAAAGAGTTTGTGATGGCTTTCTGGCCTCTTCTAAAAAATCTGGTCCTAGATGTATGCAATGAAATATGGAAGGATCAAAAGATGCCATATTCATTTAAGATGGGAAAGATCAAACTTATTCCGAAAATGGAGGTTCCTAGGCGCATTGGGGATTGGAGGCCCATTACAACGATGAGCATTATCTATAAAATATTTGCTAAAGTATTTGCATTGAGGCTTAAATGTATTATTCATAAGATAGTTTATCCTTCTCAGACTGGGTTCATACATCAAAGATCAATTTATGATAACATCTTACTCACCCAAATTTTGATGGAACATACAGCTTTGTCTGATCAGGAAGCGATTGGCATGCATATTGATTTTGAAAAAGCTTTTGATTTAATTCGTTGGGACTTCATTGCTGTAGTCCTCAAAAAACTAGGTTTTGGTGTCAGGTTCTCTAGGCTCCTCTACACTTTGGCACAAGATAGTGCTTCACAGGTGGAATTGAATGGAAGACTTTCTGCACCGTTTCCAATTGAGCGTTCTGTAAGACAAGGTTCATCTCTCTCTATGGGGTTCAGCAAATTGCAGTGGGCTTTGCAGATGATACGTTTATCTTTGCAAAAGTTGACAGAGAAAATATTAAGAACGTACTAGATTCTTTGGCTCCTTTTTCTCAAGCATCTGCATTGAAGATTAATATGAGAAAATCAGCGATTATTAATATTTTTGCGCAAAAAATTCAAGCTATAGAATGGGAGGGCCCTAAAATTGGAAGGCGCATTATCTTCAGGCATTTGGGATATCCCTTAGGCGTTGCTGTCCCTATTAAGGATAAAGTTGATTGGGTTCTGCGCAGAGTTAAATGTAAAATAGACAACTGGTTTGCCTCACAGTGTCCATTGCATGCGAGGATAAGGATTGTACAAGCTTTTATGCAGCCATATGTTACGTACTATTTACTGCTGTTAGATTGGAAAAAGAATCAGTTGCATATCTTTGATAGATTGATAAAGGCCTTCCTTTGCAATAAAAAGCACAGTTGGGCTTTGGTCCTTTCATCTTGGGAATATGTATGTAAACCCAAAGATAAAGGTGGACTTGGTATTTTAAATTTGCATGCTCACTTAAGGGCTAGAAGAACAACTTTTATTATGCGTATTGTTTCTTCTCATACACCATTATGGGCTCCCCTTTTTTGGAAATTTGTGGAAAATGCAAATGTGAAGTTCAAGGGAACTTGGAAGCTTGATGCTTGGAATAAGTTCTTCTCTCATGCTCCACTACAAACTTCTTCGCATACGCTCAATATTTTGCTTTGTCACTTCAAAAGTACACTTTCTACCTTGCAGTGGAATGGAAGACAACGCTATGTTGGGAACTCTCTTGCTTCAGTATCGTCTTACTGGTCATTCTTATCAAATCCGCTTATTGCACTATCTTTAGGAGCCGCAGGAAGGTATTTTAATAATAAAGGTATAGATTGAGTTGCAAAATACTATGACTCCAAATGGGAGATACTTCCCATCTCGGGTTTACGGAAAACTTATGCTCTGGGAGCAGCTTACAGGTCTAAATGGCTTCAAATAGTTTCTTTCCTGCAACAATATCAAATTCCTCTTTCGGTTGATGCTCTTTACCCATGGCGAGATTGGCTACTTGCAAAGCATACTAGATGGTGGGCTGGTAAATCAAACATGTACTATAGCACACTAATTGTTTTTGATAGTATTGCTTGTCAATGTAATCGGAGATGGAATCTTAAAAAAAATGCTCCTTGGTGGTGTTCAAGATTTACTTCCATATGGGAGTCATCGTTCACTTACAAAATGAAAATTTTTATGTGGAGAATTTTTGTTGGCCATTTCACATTAGGGGCATTCTTAAGTAAACATGGACTTCAAGGCATGATGTGTCCACATTGCACTTTTTATGCTGAAAATATGCGCCATGCATTTTGGTCATGCACACATGTTCAAAGATGGTGGAATATGCTTTTTTTATTTCCCATTTGGAATACAAAACCTACCAAATTTGGTTGCACTTTCTTACTGTTTGACAGCATAAATACTGCGGAAGACTGGATTAAAAGAATATGTGTCTTTCTACTGCTTCATAATATTTGGATGCTAAGAAACTTCAAGATGTTTAAGAACAAGATGCAGGCACCCACCTTTTCATGGCAATATTGCAAAACTCAACTATGGCTTGACATACTTGTTATGCCCTCTGCAGATAGAACAATGACTGCTACATTGCTAAATGCATTTTGACATAAATGCCGCGCTTCCGGAGTCTTCATAGATGATCTAATATTTCCACAATATATATATATATATATATATATATATATATATATATATATGTATATATATATATTTTTTTAACACACAAGCCTTGTGGAAGAAATATCTTGGATCAAAGTTCCACTCCTTGACTCTCCATGACTCGTAGAGAAGCCATACATAGATCTGGTATGTGGTAGACTCAAAACAACAAACTTGCATGTGTTGAAGAAACTAGAAGATCAGAGGTTTTGATGGCTTTCAATCACTTGTAAAAAGGCTCTTGAAGTAAGGAATCAGCAGTGGAAGCTCTCTTCAATCCAAGATGTGGTTTCCAAGATATGACCTACATGAGCTCAACCAAGGCACTAAGGAAGAAACTACATCTACCCATGAAGGAAGCAACCAAGCCCTCATGAGACACTGTTCTCTGTATGTACCCATGAAGAAGACAATGAACATGACTCTCTCCAAGGTGGTAATGCTAGTCCCACATGGATTTTTTTCTAGCAGGATAGAATCTCTCTCTCTCTCTCTCTCTCTCTCTCTCTCTCTCTCTCTCTCTCTCTCTCTCTCTCCCCCCCCCCCACCAGACAACAGACCTTGGACACCATATATTTTGATTGATTGTACCACAGACTTGGGGAGATCTAGATGTCCATGAATATCAAGGAAGGTATCTTAAGCATAGATGACAATTACAGAGGAAGATTTGAACCATCTTGGCACATCAACATGATTCCCTATAACAACGCTCGGCATGGAGGACATTGAGCAAATTAGGCATCAACCAACCATTTGAGATGGAGGGTCACATCTTATGAGATTGTGTTATTCATTGCATTGCCTGGCATCAGCCTCTTCTCAGGACCTTGCATCTTTGCATTGACCAGAGAGTGTCTCGTCGACTCACAGCTCTATGACACACCCAATATTGTACTTATCTCTCAGAGGTTATTTTTGCCTTTTCTAGCTCAGACATGGTATTAGATTCACCCTTTGTAACCTTTTCATATAATAGGTCATTTTGGCCGCAAGCAAATGTAAATAGTTACTTCATTTATTTGTCTTCATGCAGAGACTAGAACACTCAAAGAGGAGGTAGTAACTCTTTCGAGAGCACTTGAAATAAAAAACAGCTGCATGGAGGAAGGAGAACTTCAGCGTTTGAGATGGGAAATGCCAAGAAGCCAGGACTTCCTCATGGGTGAAGGTTATCACCAAAACACAAAGTAAAATGGAAAATGTAAAAAAGTGGACAGAACTTGCCAAGAAAGGCAAAAACAAAGAAATAACCACCCCCACACTTGCCATCATCAATACGAATATAGAGGAGCAACAACGGCTAAGAAGAGCCTTACATGTACGAATCACAGGTCTTTGAGATCATGATAAATTAGAAGAAAAAAATCAAGGAACTCAAGGGCTTAACGGGCATCAAAGAACTCAGGCACACAAGAGCATGGAGAATTGGAAAGTAAATTAGTGGCAGTGGAGAAACATCAAAGGAAAGGACCTTTATTTTATGTTTCTCTGCTATGGAAGATAAAATATATTTTGTATGATGAAGGCCCATCCTAAGGAAAACTGTCATGTTCCTTTGACACGATTTCACTCTCCTAATTTGCCCACATGAGAGAAGTAATGCTAGGAATTTGGGCAACAAGGGAGGAGGGAAAGATAGCCTTCTATTGAGAAGGAAGGGTGGTGATCATTGATTGCCACAACGCATGACGTTGTACGACCTATGGGACTAAACTGATTGTAGGCTTGTCGAACTGTAATGGGTCACTATGATTAGAGATTGGAGGATTTGAGGACAGTTCAAAAGATAGAGATATAGTGTTCTACGCAGAGACGCATAAGGCTCCTGGTTAAAGGTTACTATCACGTGATTGGATACAGATGGGAGGTAGCTCATCGAGTAGATACACAATCTATGCATGAATAGAGGATCAGGTGGGGTGGGAGTTCTTTTAAGAGGAGAGTTGCAACCACTTATTCATATTGTAGGAAGGGATGATCAGGCAAAATATATTTGGGTGAGATTGAGAGCATTCCTCTGAATTGCTAGATGCTATTTTGATCTGAGCACATATGAGTTATGGATCACCTATGGCAAGGGTCATTTCATTGTGTATGGAAGTTTCTGAGAGATGGAGATATTGTGTCAATGGGAGATTTTAATGTCCAAATTGGCAACCATCAGACCGTTTTTTATGATACTTCTGATGAGATGATGAGAGAGCTTGAGACCATAGAGATGGGATTGGGTAGATGCACCCAAGACTTGGAGGATATGAATATGGAAGATGCTTAGTTGGATATGGGCATAGGCTTTAGCGCATGGCTTAACCATACTCAATGGCATACAGAGATTCCCAACAGATGCAGGAGTCTTCACATGTTCCCCACATTAACACTGTGGAATATGTCATGGCCATGCTGAGCTTTCTCTCCCATATTCGGGATCATAGTAGGACCCCGAGCCATTTGTATAGCACTAAATCATTGCCCTATTGGCATTGGACACCTCTCTGGTCCCTAAAGCCTAAAGCGTCTAATGGGTCACACCAGATCCTTGCAAACAAAAATCTGTTTACATTGATGGGATTTACAGATGTCTATGCAGAGAAGAGCTCAGGACACCCTTATAAGAGCTCAGCCGGATCTTGACAGATACTTGAGGCAGTGAAGGAGGTATGGTATACCCACATACTCAGAGCTCACCCGGGTAAGACATGCCGTTCTCGGTCTATGTCTCAGAGAGTTGAGATCCCCATTACAGAGGGAGGTCTCTTTGGGAGGCGCCACATTGAGATAGTCACGTCTTGTCCTTTGACGTTATGAGCATAGGAACAATAGAGCTTACCTCGCCTGCTTGGAGGAAAAGATACACCAACCAAGTTTGAGTCAAGATTCCACTGAGGCATTACGTCTTTTTGACGATCCCTCCTTCACTTTACCTATCACTTTGTAGAGGTTTGGGCCCGATACACGATATCTCTTTACACAATTCTCGGGCTGACTTCACATTGGAGCGGTGGCAGAAGCTCTGAAAATACCATAGTTCCACCAAGAATGGTTAAAACTGGACTCTGCCGCTGCCTGTATTTCCACACTTAGAAGCAATTAGAAGAACAACATTGGTACGTTGTACCCACATGGTAGCAGAAAAATGATTAAAAATAATACTTTTTCTGTCACGAAAATCCACGTAAGCACATGCGACTACTCGGGGGTCGGGAGTCGGACTGTAGATATACTGCGCAAAAGGGCTTTTTCGAAATTCTATCTTGTTTGTCTATAGTCTACTCAACAACCTTTAAGCTGTTCCACTACTCAGTGTGAATGGATGTCAATGCTTTCAATCATTAAACTGAGCGTGCATTAGATTGCTTTTGCCTCTCTGTTTGACTCCCTCTTGGAGATCCTCGCTGATAGAGGTACACATGGAAGAGTTTGGCCGTGATTTTGATGAGTTTTGCACTTTTTGGGTGACTGATAGCCCTCGCACATGGCGCTCATTTGCCAGATTTTGGAGAAAAATCCCACTTTTTGGGTTACCCGAGATTCCAATTCTCAACGGACTGGTGTCAAACAGACACCAGTTCATTCGGGTCACCCAAAATGGGTTCACATATATTTTTTTAATTTTTTTTGAACAAAAAAAGCAAATGGTCACATTAAGGACCACGAAAAAATCAAACGGTCACATCAAGGATCAATTTTCTATAAATTAAGGAGTTCTCTTTTACATTTCCTTTGCTAAATTCATTGCAAACTTTCCGAGCTTTGAGCATACAACATACATACTCTACTCTGCAGGTAGCCTCTCTTTACTTGCAATTATCTTGCATATTTGCAATAGAGTAGCCTCTCTCTTATTTTGCAATAGATTACCTTCTCTCTCTCTTATTTTGCAATAGAGTATCCTCTTTATTGTCTTGCATTCCATGCACATTAAAGTACCTCCTTCATAACCCTTATATGCAAGTCTTCTTTTTTATTTTTGCAAGCTATGCATGCACATTCTCTTTCTTATACTCTTTTGTTGTATTTTTTCAGCAAGTACCACAATCTCTAAGAAGCCTTTGGTAAATACCCTTACCTTAGTTTCTATTATTCATTTATTCACTTTTTTATGTTATGATCTGACTTGTTTTTATTTTACATTGTTTCGTTTTGCTGGTCCTATTATTGAAAAGGTGGAAAAACATAGCTTGATTTTTTTTCTATCTTTGTATATGTGTGCACATATATGTAGGTCTAAGTATATACGTATGCATGTTCATATGTATGTGTGTGCATGTGTATGTATGCATGCATGCATGTTCTTTGTTTGTATTTATTTATGTATTTGCTTATACACACATATATATTTATGTGTGTGTGTTTTGTTTGTATTTATTTATGTATGTGTTTATGTATGTATGCTTTTTGTATTTGTTTATGTGTTTATGTATATATGTATGTATGCGTTTGAAACGCATATATGTGTATATGTTTGTATGCACGTATGCATTTGTGCATGTGTAATAGTTGAAATGCATAAATGTATAAAAGTATGTGTGCATGAATGTATGTATGTATGTATGTACATATGTATGTATGTATGTATGTACATATGTATGTATGTATGTACATATGTATGTAAGTATGCATGTAATGTATGCATATATGTGTGTATGTATGCATGTATGTATGCATATATATATGTATATATGAGAGTATGTATGTATATATCTATATATGTATGTATGCATGTATGTATTTGTGCATGCTTATGTATGTATGTATGCACATATGTATGTACGTATGTATGTATGTATGTATGTATGTATGTATGTATGTATGTATGTATGTATGTATGTATGTATGTATGTATGTATGTATGTATGCATGCATGTATGTATTTGTGCATGTGTAATAGTTGAAATGCATATATGTATATGTATTTGTGCATGTTATGTAATGTATGTATATATGTGTGTATGTATGCATATATATATATATATATATATATATATATATATATATATATATATATATATATATATATATATATATATATATATATATATATATATATATATATATATATATATATGTGTGTGTGTGTGTGTGTGTGTGTGTGTGTGTGTGTGTGTGTGTGTGTGTGTGTGAGTGTTTATATATATATATATATATATATATATATATATATATATATATATATATATATATATATATATATATATATATATATATATATATATATATATATATATATATATGGGTGTTTGTATGTATGTACATATCTATATATGTATGTATGTATGTATGTATGTATGTATGTATGTATGTATATATGTATGCATGTATGTATGCATGCATGCATGCATGCATGTATGTATGTATGTATGTATGTATGTATGTATGTATGTATGTATGTATGTATGTATGTATGCACGTATGTATGTATGTATGTATGTATGTATGTATACATGTATATATGTATGTATGCATATATGTATGTATGTATTTATGCATGCATGTATATACGTATGTATGTATGTATGTGTTTATGCATGTATGCATGTATGTATGTACATTTGTATTTACTTATGTGTCTATATATGTATGCATGCTTAGTTAAAAGGTTGTAAATATCAAATGACTATGATTAAGTTAAAATGTTATTATCTTATGCATGCTTAGTGAGTGAAATGCATAAAGTACTTATAAGTTGTCTTTAAATCTCTCTCTCTCTCTCTCATACCAGTTGTCTCTCACGCCATTAGTTTGTGAACGTCCTTTAGACTATGATTATAAGTTAAAAGTTTATTATCTTATGCATGCATAGTGATTGAAATGCATAAAGTGTTCATAAGTTATATTTCAGTCTCTCTCTCTCTCTGTGTCTTATTAGTCTGTGAATGTTTAAAGGAATATAAGTATGACTACATCTTTCTCTCCATATGAAAAAATGATGGTACATTTTTTCATACTAAATTTTTGCACGTTTTTGCCATAGGAACAAATGGCATCGTATGAGGATGCATTGATGAAAATCCATCCATAGACACCCAACCTCCTCATGTTGATCATGTTCCTACAATGAATGATGATAAAAGAGGGAAAAAGAGAAATAGAGGAGGAATGTGGGATGATTCTCATACATTTACTTTAATTAAATGTTTTGAAGATGTATATGTCCACATTAAGCACGAAAATCTTCGGTTAAAAGATTGGGAGCAAGTAGTCGATTCTTTGAACAAGGAGTGTGGAGTGTCTTTAAGTTGTGGTCAAGTTCGTAATAGAATTGACACGCTAAAAAAGAAGCATAAAAAAGAGTCGACAAAACAAAACTCTACAGGAAGTACTCCTTCAACGTGGAAATATTTTGACGCATGTGAATCTCTTTGGGGTGCATCTCCTAAATGCATCAGAATTTCTGGTGCATTTGATAGTGATGACCATCAAAGCTCTCAAGGGTATGCAGTTGACGAAGATACTCCTATAGAGATTGATGATACAGTTTGAGAGCAAGCATCTCAAAGTGAGAAAGATGTTTTAGTTGACATACAAATCGAGAGTGTAGTAGAAAAAAAAAAAAAGCAAAATAAGAAGTCAAAGAGTATTGTGGATGGCATGTCAAAAATGTGTGAAGTCATGAAGGAGATAGAATCATCAAGAATCAATGAACCATTATGGAGGACTTTAGGTCTTTGACATAAATTCCTCAAATAGTAGGTACCATTGATGGTACACATATACACTTGTATAGGAAGCCAAACCATGACTTATATCCCACACAATATATATGTAGACATGGTTTTCCTAGTGTCCTACTTCAAGGCATTGTGGACTCAAGGAAGCTTTTTTGGAGTATTGTATGTAGAGGACCAGGTGGAATGCATGATTCCATACATTTCAAAGATTCTTCTTTGTATCCTTCTTTGTAACAAGGATAGGTTCTTAACTCACCAACATTCGAAGTTCAAGGTGATACAATATGCCCTTTTCTCTTAGTTGACTTTGCTTATAAGGCAAGAAGTTTCTTACTGAAACCATTCCGTAGTCGAGTAGGTGAGCATCTAAGAGAAAAGAGAGCATTTGACAAGCAATTATCAAAGGGTAGAGTCAAAATTGGAAATACATTTGGGATCTTAAAAAACTGATGGAGGATTCTACAAAATGTCAATGTAGATCTACCTATGGTCCCCTTGATAATTAGTGCTTGTTGTTTACTTCATATTTTTTTCAATTACAAGGTGAGAGTGAACCTAATGACCAAGAAGATCCACATACAAATGATAATGAGGGGGTTGAATTAAGAGGTTCCAACTACTCAGAACGAGATCTAGCATGTAGAGTAAAGATGGCATTATTTAGACAATTCTCCATTGAGCATGCTGCAATTGAAGATTGACATGTGCAAAGTTTATGGAATGCTTTTGAAGGTAATGTATACACAACATGTTTTTTCATAATCTTTCCATGGCTTTTGTTCAACTAATACCATTTTTTTGTCCTCATTTATGTAGGTAAATGTTGGCCAGGGAATGAAGATTACTGCATGGGAGTGGAATCAAGACAATACCTAGTGTTTTATGATAACCATTGTAGTTTTGTATATGATTTTAATCATATTTATACCATTCAAACTTATGCAACTTGAATTAAAGACTCATGGGTTTATTATATAATGTATTATATATGATTGATTGGTAATGCACGATATCTGACGCCTAAATATGATGATCTAAATATTCATGTGTGCCTAAATATGATGGCTTGAAGTATATTTTTAAACATCAAACCCCCTACGTGCACCTAAATGAGGTCCCAAAGTCTATCTCAAGCCACCTAAAAATTGGCCACTGAATCTTCATGTGCACCTAAATTCGGTGACCCAAGGTCCATTTCTCTAGCCACCTGAAATCCGGTCACTAGACCTTCATGTGCACCTAAATCCGATGACCCAAAGTCCCTCTCTGGCCACCCAAAATCTGGCCACCGGGCATCCATGTCCTCCTAGAACACTTTTTGGGTGACCCAAAAAGTGATCTTTGGTCACCCGATGAAATCAGATGAGCTCAACGGACTGGTGCTCGCTACTAGTTAGTACCAGTTCGGGTGAATTGAAGTTGAGAAAGTAGCATTTTATTACTTTTACTATGCCTTTTTCAGAGGCTCAACATAGACATGGCTTCGAGATACATCAGGGGGGGAATGGAAGGATCTTTTTATTTTATTAATTTCTATTACTTTTTATTTGATTCAGACTTAAAACGTCATGGCTTACAAAAACATCATGAAACTAAAAGACTCTTTCATGGAATGTTTTTGAAGGTACCACAATATTTTTTAAATAATCTTATCATGGTATTTATTCAATGTAATATGTTTTTTTTTCATTGCCGTGTATTTAGGATCATCAAATTTACTATTAGAAAACAAAATCAATATAATGCCTGATGACTCAAAGTCTATCTCTTTGGGCACCCAAAATCCTTCCATTGACCTTCATGTGCACCTAATTCAGGTTACCCAAAGTCCATCTCCGACCACCCGAAATCCAGCCATTGAATATCCTTGTGCTTTTGGTACACTTTTCAAGTGACCCAAAAGGTGATCTCCAAACACTCGAAAACATGTCCATGTGCTACCCTTATGAGCCATGCCCACATGCATGTACTTCCTTCACCACATAGACAATAAAGGAACCCATCGATAGGATGAGATAGGGAAATTTTCCAATAATGAGGGTTTAATGGTTGAGCATTTGATTCATGACAAGACATGCTTGCACAGTTCTAGCTATGATGTCTAATCGAGCTATATGTGAAGGTGTGCTTGAGACTTGGAGCTTGTCCATGGTTGTACCTCTCTTTAAGGAGGGAAAGTATGTGCACACTAGAAACTACTACAACATTATGGTTGGCCAAACTTTAGCATGGTTATATGCATCTATTCTTCAACATCTACTTAGTAGATGGGAAAAGAGAGGTTTATGGGCAAAGGGACAGGCACCTTTCAGGAGGATCTCGTGTTGCTTTGTAGACTTCATTAAGCTTGACACAATACCTAGAGCTAGACTTAGATGGATATTGCATACCATTAGAGTACCGACACAAATCCTATGGGGGATTATGGCATTCTATAGATCAATGGTTGGATAGGAACGTGTCTCAGAGGGTAACTTCATCTTGGATCACACTATGATTGGAGTGAAAACAGAAAGCACTTTATCTCCTAGATTGTTATGTATGTGGATGGGATCTCAGATTATATTGGGAGATCAAGAGACAAAGGAGCACAACTACCAGACGCATGTATATCACTTCTATTATATGCTAAGGACTTTGATCTCTGACTCCAAAGAGGCATGCAATGCCAATTGGATACATCACATGCATTTTCATAAGAGAGTGACTTATCTATGAATCTTGAAAAAAAAAACAAGGTTATGCATTAGGAAAAAAGGTGAACCCTGGATGGGCCTTTTAGCTCAAGGAGTGATTAGTGATGGACCAATCAGAAGAGGGTGGTGGCCACAGTCTAGTCCCTCAATCACCTAGACTAGGCATAGCCTTCCCTTGTTTCTTTGTGGTCAAACATGTCAAAACCACCTAGAGCTAGTGGGTTTGCTCCTGAGAATGGTTTTGAAATTCTCGAAAATCATTTGGAACCCTTGATTGCTTGAAAGATCCAATGGCTAAGGTGAAAGGACAAAAGTCAAGGCATCTTTAATCCATGACCCTTAGATCTGCTTGGTAGCAAACGGCTAGGATGAGAGCAATGATTACAAAATGCGTGAATCGGCGTAGATCGTTGGATGAAGGCCTCCATCGGACGGAGTAGTTCAAATCTAAAGGATTTTGGGCGCTTCAAATATAGTCCATTGGATCTAACCATGATCCCATGGCTTAGATTGCTCCCTTTGAATCCAATGGCGCCTTTTCTCCTGAACCATCAGATGAAGGCCTCAATCTAACGATCAACGTGCAGCCTGCGCATGTTGATCAGCCCCAAAAGCGGCCGCCCGTCGGATCTTCAAAGATCCAACGGTCCACTTTCTTGCAGAGAATGTGTACAGTCCCTGCGCCACTCCCACGAATTCGCATCAATTCTCTCTCTAGTCTCATATGAGATTTAAACTAAGCCATTGATTTGAATCATCCAAAGGCCAAAAATACTCACGCTGAAGACATGAGATTCGAATTTTTTTATAGCATTATTTTATTGCACAAAACCATGGTGGTTTCATATGCCTCCCCAAAACCACAGATTGAGAATTTTAATCCCTAAAAATTAGGGATCCTTACAAGGCCCATGCAGGGCTCACCTTTTTTCCTAATGGATGTTCAACACCACATTGCAGCATGTAAGGAGAGATATGTGTGTGTGTTTTAACTTTTTAACTAAAAAAGAAAGTTTTGGACAAGATACCGTAGAGTATTATAGAGATGTATTTATGTACTTGGGTGTAGTCTTCATTAAGCCAATGTTTTCTGTTGCTCATCTATGTGTTTTTGGTTTTCTAGCATATGCATGTGTATGAGCAGAAACACAAAATTGGATGATAAGGATATGAAATATATTTTTGTTGGTTATAGCTCTAAGAGCAAATTTTATCACCTATATCATTCACATAGTTAGTGATGAAATAGTTTTTGTGGAGGATGTTGCATGATAGTTTCTTTCAAGTATTAAGGAGACATCAATGAGATCAAATGATGTGTATGTTACATTATTATCTCTTTGCATAAGAGGATAATCAAATGTATCTCCTAGTGAAGTGAATTTCCAACCCATGCAAGTATTGAATGAGAGCATAGATCATTTCATTTGTGATGAAGATATTCATGATGTGCTTATTGATGAGAGAGAAAATATTGATGAGATAACATCCATGCCAAGATGGTTAATGCAAACTTTGAGAGATAGTAAATTAGATTCATCTTTGCCTTATTGTACTCATTTATACTTCAATAGTGCCTTGGTTGCACGTGATTGTTATGCAATGGTTGTCTCTAGCCTTCTTGATGAGAATAAGCATGTTTCCTTTGATGAAGCACAAAATTGGAAAAAGATGGTTATTGTGCAATCTTAATACAATGCTATTATGAAGAATGGTACTTGGTACTTATGTGACTTGCCCCCTATCAAGAAGGCCATTGGCATTAAATGGGTCCATAGGTTGAAATGAAATTGTGATAATAGAAGTCCTATCTCCCATATGTTGACTCCTTCTCTATGAATTCTTACATTAAGTGAAACATATTCATCATGATCTCTAGTTCAAGTTTACTCATGTAAAATGGTTATTAAGATTTGATAGAGATGATAAAGTCAGTTAGTTCATAATCTTGCAAGTTAGTATGGTTAAGGTTGATGAGTGAATGTGAAGTGTAGTGTGAATGATTGATACATTATAATCGTTTCCTTTGTTTGACCCCTGATTATGTCCAATGGTGAAGTTTAGTTCGTGAACTAGTAATGTTACTTATTACCCTCTTTTAGTTTGTTTCAAGATATATCTAAGAAAGATTTTTGTTAGCCAACATGTAGTAAAAATCGCAATCTTCTTTCAAAGTACTTATGAATGCATGTTGAATGGAATTGTAATAGCATAGATATAGTTTCAAATTGTAGTTTGCTTTTGGTGTATCACGAGTGTATGCAAGGATGAGGTTATGCTAAGGAATTTTCAACATTGTTCCTACCCTCTTTCCATTTTGTTCATAAAACTAGACAATAATATTTTCAGCTAGAGAATTTTGAAGCATTGGTTGCGTATTTTTCTTTAAATCTCTTTCTCAAATGTGCTCCAAAGTGAAGATCCAATAGTAGAACTACCATAATGATTTTTTAGAACCAAAATATGATGTATGGGGTCCATCTTAAGAATAGTCCATGGCAAGTAGCAAATATGTTGTAAATTTTATTGATGACTTCTCAAAGTTGACATTCATTTATTTTATGAATTACAAATGAGAATTGTTTGATATGTTAAAGAAGTTTAAATCATTGGTTGAAAAGCAAAGAAATAGAAGCATAAGGAGATTATTAGATGGAGGACGTGAGTATTTTTCCAAAAAGCTTCTTGCATATTTGGAAGAAGGAATTAAGGACACTATAAGCAAATACACATCTCAACAAAAGGTTGCCAAAAGACGAAACGAGTCTACCTTGGAGATGGGTAGGGGCATGTTAAATGAGAATTTACCACTTATTTTTCGTGTTGAAGCATGCAATTTTGCAGTTTATATGATCAATAGCAATCCACCTACTCGAAGTCATGTATAAAAAGAACCTCATGAAGTGTTGCATGGATTGAAATTAGATGTTTTTAATTGTGGAACTTTTGGAAGCACGTGTTATATTCATGTTTTGCAACAATCAAGGTAAAAGTTGGATCCAAGTTCACAAAAAGTGATTTTTATTGGCATGGTAGAAGGGAAACCAAGATAGCTGTGTCAAACCTAAAATGTGAGAGGTAATTGTTTTAAGGGATATCGTTTTTTTTGAAGATAAAGCATGGTATAAGCATGAAGTGCATGTAGATGAAGAAGAATGTGATGAGAGTGGTCTTACCTCCATGGTGAATAGCCTTCCTTTCTTCTTTTCTTTAGCTATAATTTTTTAGCCTTGCCTTCGATCTTCCATAAAGCATCCTTTGTTGTTGAACTTGATTGCATACCCTCTTTTAACCATCTAGCAATGCAAAACATCTTTGAGGCACTTTTCTTTATTATTTTCATCCAAAGGAACATCACCTATGTGTGTGATACTATGTTCAGTGTCATCTCCTATTTCTACATGCATTTGTGTGTTTGGTTCATGCAAAATGCAAGACATTTCCCTATTGAAGCTCATGTGTTTTGAAGATCCACTATCAATGTACCATGTGGTATCTATGCCTTCTTTCCTACCATGTCTTTGCATCATCGCTAAGAGATTATCATTCTCTGATGTAATTGAAGTATTTGCAAAGTTACCTTGATTCTTCTTGTAACCCCTTGGTTTCCCTTGAAGTGGCCTAGTTTGACACAATTATAGCATTCCTTTGTGTAGTTCCTTCCTTAAGTTTGGCCTCCTCTTCCTCTAGCTTTTACTCTCCCCCTTGCTCCATGGATTTGACTTGAACCTTCTTGATCATTTCTTGATCTTTTTCCACCTTTACCTTGTGTTTTCTGTCCATCTCTCTTTCCTTGCCTTTATCTGCATAAAAGACTTGGGCTTCATTGCCCTTTGAATGACCTCCATTGAGGTTCATCTTCTCAGTCACTATGAGTGTGACTAACTGCTCAAAGTCTGGTAGTGTGTCCCTAATATATACTAAAGTAGTGAATGACATCCATTTTTCATCATCTCTAAGCTCATTTAGTGTATGAGCTACCAAATCATCATTGTCAATGGAGCTGGCTATTGATCCTAAGGCGAATCTCTTTTACCTTGACAACATAATCATCTATGTTGTGATTTGAAGTGTTGTTCAAGTTGTTCAGATCATTCTTGAGTTGAATCGCTTGCACCTTCATGGAGGTGAATTACAATCTCTCCAAAGCCTCCCACACCTTCTTGGATGACTTCAAGTCTTGGATGTGATTGATCATGCTATTACTAATGTGTTGAGATAAGATGAATATGACTCTCCTATATCATTCAATCCACTCATTCATTTTTACTGAGTGAATGTCTATTCGTATTGAGGCCTAGGCTCAACTCCACTTACTAATTCCCATAGTCCCTTGCCCATGAGGAAATTACTAACCTGAAATCTCCAAGGTTGGTAGCTTCCTTACTCCAACTTCTCTATTTGGGTATCATATTCAACCATTGCTTAAGCTTGTATGTTTTCTAAGATTCCCTTGAGTGTGACGAAATACCCAAAGTTAAAAATTATTACCTTCTTATAGCTTCCCCCCTTGATATGTATCGGGGTGTTTTCTCCTAGCTTCAAAACACACTTCTAAAATTTGATGTAGCTTGTAGGTTTGCTACATATCCTTTCCTGAGACTTTTACCAACTTCAAATGTTTTCTCTGTCCTCCTTCAAGAGTCCCAAATGGTTTGAAATTCTCTAATACCACTATTGGGGGATGAATCAACACCCCTATGCAGCTTCCAAAGGTTTTAGGCCCTCACACATTGTTTTTCATAGTGACCTAGAGTCACTATTTTGGTGCTAACTCAAATTTAAATGCAAAAAAATTATAAAACCTTCCATAATGCTAGTAAGTACTCTCAGCTATCTACAAAACTTTTTAAAATTCTAAATGGATACTCGTACATGGAGAACCAACCTCTAAAAGATAGACTTGCTACCCTTGCTTTTATCTGCCTATGCACAAAGACAGACCTTCATTGTTTGCAACCTCAATCAAAGCTCACTCTGAGGAAGATCAAGAAACTTGTACTACACTTAGTAAATTGTATGAGAAATCAAACATAATTGGAATCACCTTACATGTACAATGGAAAGAGTTACAACTAAAACAATATCGTGTTGGAAACTAGCTCACTACATAGAGAGGTAGTGAGCAATGGCTAACTATAGACAAGTATTAGCTAACAAAGTGACTAAATGAGCAAGGGGGTTGCTTTTAGCAACTTCCTTACACTCTAAACTAAATTGGGGAGAGACTAAAAGTCATGTACATTCACTCACAACATGGACTCATATATATATATATATATATATATATATATATATATATATATATATATATATATATATATATATATATATATATATATATATATATATATATATATATATATATATATATATATATATATATATATATATATATATATATGCACAATTTTTATGATAGTGCGCTTAGAGGCCGAAACAAGCTCAAATCAAAATTTTGATGCCACATAATGAAACTATTTTGAACTCCTAATCAGCTCAAGCATGCTTACCAATTCTCGTGTGATTATGAGACTCTAATCGAAGGGGTGTCAGCAACACCCTGGAAGAAGGGAAGCTCTTCTCTCATACCAATTGTTGGATTTTGAGGTTTGGGAAAGCACACGAACAACACAAAAAAGAAGAAGCTTGGAGCACAACACAACACACAAAATGTATTACCAAGTGAATGTAGAAAGATGAGCCATCTGCTAGGGTTATAGATGTCTATACAAGCGGGAGGAAAAAAGCTCCTATAGAGAAAAAAAAGTGCCCCGAGAATCCTAAGTGTGTTCACATATATCACTACCAAAATATATCAACACATACACACACACACACGCATATATATATATATATATATATATATATATATATATATATATATATATATATATATATATATGTGTGTGTGTGTGTGTGTGTGTGTGTGTGTGTGTGTGTGTGTGTGTGTGTGTGCATGTGTACATGTATGCATATACAAACATACACACACACACACACACACACACATATATATATATATATATATATATATATATATATATATATATATATATATATATATATATATATATATATATATATATATATATATATATATATATGCGATGATGGAGTTGTTGATCGTGTTTTATCTCAAACCGCACACTCGATCTTCTTGTACATTGAAATTGTATATACACAAGGTTTATTTGAGGGGCTTGATGTGGTACAATAGTTTCTTTGCAGCATTTAACACTTGTACAAATATTTTTGCCGATTACTAGAGTTGTGCATATAGGGTGTTCGTCAGATTTAGGATTTCGAACAAATTATGGGCATCATATTTTGAGTTCAACAAAGACTTAATTATTCATCTCACTCGGTACCTTGAGATTTTAGATAGTTTTAGGGTATATGTATCACAATCAATAGAAGTTATCGCCAATGGTGTTTATTATGAGGAACACCTCTATGAATATGAAAAGCATGCATGGCATTAGTTGTGCTCTTCGGGAAGCATGTAGATTTATACAAAATCACTCATCCATTTTGGTAAATTCAAATGTATTCTCGATGATGCACTGACGTAGGATGAAATTGTTCAAGGGAACATAACTATTAGAGGGGAAATAATTATTCAAAGGGACATATGTGGTGAGGTAGACCCAACTGTAGTATGGGATTCAAGATTAATGCTTGCTCAAAGGGAAGTTCTCCTTGCTACAACCAAGATTCTTTTTATCATGGATGTAGCTCAAGCTATAGATGGGGATATGGTTATTTTGTTGTTAATAAGATACTTTGCTCCCGTCACCAATTTTTTGAGTTATATTTAAGGATATGAAGGATAAAGCTCACTTTTTAGAACAATATACTGTATTTTTGCATGGTAACATGGTTCATGTCTTTCATTGGAAGTCTTTCAAGGGGATGAAAGAGGAACTATTATATATGTGTCTTGTATGGGTGAAATCGATCGATTTATGTCCATATGGTCTGTTATTAGTCACATGGCTAAAAGTTTAGGAAATTTGTTGTCTACACCTTCTATTTCAATTTCTAATAAAAACAAAGTATGTGTTCTGTGGATTATGTCAAGACTATTCCCCCAAACTCTTTGAATAGATATTTCTCAAATTGGAAAAATAGTTATTTATATGAAATGGGAGAACTTGGCAGGTACATGTTTTCATGATGGCAATCTTGGTCTTGAGTCTATGAATTAACCTACTTTGAAAGTTGAGGGAGTGAAATTGATTCCCTCTTGCCTTGGAGGTAGGGGATTGGCACCTCAAAAGCATCTTCTTGGTAAGCCAAGGAATGAATATATGGTTGTTGCAAATGATCAAATGATTTCTACAACCACTGAGGATGCTATAAATAATGTTGCTAATGCTAGGAACACTAGTGAGAACATGAATAATTATGCACCTCATGTTTTGGTGTTGCACATGGTACATCACTAGGTAAGACGCCACTACTTCAAATCAAGGAGGATTTTTGCACATAAAAATGTCTAATAATCAAGAAGTTTCTAATAGGAATTTTGAGCAATGAGATTCATCCAAAAGAAGAATGGATAATGATGGATTGATGCTAGTTACATATAAAAAAGCACAACCAAAGGCAAGAAGAGCAAGTTGCAGTCTAGATATTCAACATCTTTGGAGATGAGGCAAACTTTTCTCCTACTTTGCTTTCTCAATCCGATTTTGTACATTCAAATATATTTCGAAGAATACTGATATAACGCTTCAAGATGTTATGACTTTGGCTAAGATGGGTTTTGGTGACCCATTACATCCATCCACATGAAAGCAGCTACATGGAATAAACAAATATTGTGTCAAGAAGGGAAATGGATAAAATTGCAAAGATGAGAGTTGAAACACCAATTAGTTTGTGTGGTTGTTCAAGAGTATAAGCATGAGTAGCTACTCTTCCCTCCACTAAGGATTATATGAGTATATAAAGTGACAAAGAACGTACATACTTTGGATGCTTAACTATAGTTAGAA
>CM035420.1:96130677-96140677 GCA_020310875.1 Ceratopteris richardii
CTATGGTTCAAAGTATGAAAGAAGTTGCTTTTTTGGTCGAATTTGGGGATGTCATCAATGTCGTTTTGATTCTCCCATAGAAGGCCTCCAGTGTGGGAATGAGATTTAGTGTGAAGTAACTTCAAATCTTCCCCATCCGAATCTTCAATTCTTCTTTTGATCAAGCACCAATCTTCATAAGTCTGCAATATAATTATTAATGGATGGTCTTCTTTATATACAATGAATGTGGGGTCCAACACCTAGCCATGGGCACCTTCCCTCATTTAAAGTTTCAAATTTTAACCCTTCTAAAGCATCATACAACTGCAGCAAGGTCTACTCACATGTATACATCGCAACAAAAAGTAAGAAAGAGAGGAGACAATAGGACCTTTCTCACAACCACGTCCCAATTATAGGGTCTAGGTAACTCCCATTAGCTGGATCAATGTGCCCTTCATCACCTCTTGAATAAAATGATACTGGACATCAATGTGCTTTGCCCACACATACATAGGTAACCGAATGGCTTTTTGAAAGTGTTTGTGACAGGAATATTCAGCTTCGGTGACATAAAGCATGACTATCTTATACACCAGGATGAATCCTGGTGAAACCCCAAATTCACCCTACAATGAAAGCACAATTGGCAGTCAGCCACAAGAATATATAGCCATCAGTCGCATCATGCATAGTGTCAGCTAAATACTATCACATCCCCACTAGCATATCACGAGCACCATGAAAAAACCCTCTTGCAAATGTGAATGCATTTCTACAAGTAGACTTTCGTTTGACCACATTGCCAGCCATGTAAGAATCATGATATAATGCAACCCAATGACTGTGACCACATCGAGACATATAACTATTTACTATTACTCCAGCATATGGAATGCCTGGTTGTGTTGCTACCATTGCATACATCAGTGATACACGATGCACATGCTGAAGAATATGAAACAGATTTCACATCTTGTGCTGCACAGTGCATCTTCATGTGTCGGACAGTTCCCTTCATGAGGCTGATGAGGCATTGCAAGCAACCTTGCATCATCCATGTAAGACGAGTCCAAAACCTTCTCACGATACTTTCCTGACATAGAAATAACATTTTTCTCTATCTATCTCTTCTGATTTCCATGCCAAAAGTAAGCTTAACAAATCCAAGATCCTTCAAAGAGATTGCAGATTTGAGTTTGCCCTTCAAAGGCTACAGAGTTTTATCATGGTTTCTTTAAATCAGTTTGTCATCAACATCCAAAACCAGAATAGCCAGGCTGCCAGCCTCATCCATCTTTGTGACAAATGAGTAAACAGCCTGATTCAAAATGAAATCCTCTGAGAGCATGAAAGAGTCAAAATTTTCATACCATTCTGTGGGGGTTTTTTCCCTTCATAGAGATTTCATCTCAATCTACACACCAGATCCTCCATCCCTGGAATCACAAGCACTTTTGCTTGTTTCATGTAGAGCTCCTCGTCTAAGTCTCCACGAATAAGGGTTCCCTATCCAGCTGACACAGAACCCAACATAATTCAGTGATTAGGTTTAGAGAACCAGGGCCCTGGAGAAGCGACACGTGGATACAAAGGCTTTTTCCATGCACCAGAAGAAGGTGCTTCACAATCCAATTACTCCATAACAGGACTACAATAGTACCCTAGCAATTGTGAGATTTCAAGGAGGACCAGTCACCAAGTTGTAGAAATAACTGAAGATGAACCTATCATATTTGAGCCACAAGAAGATGGACAGCAAAATGATGATTTGGTCACAAGTTGAGGGCTGAAAATCAACACAACATTGATGGGCAACAAGCTGAAAACAGAGAATTTCAGCCCCATAATGAAGTACAACTCAACATCCCACATGATGACACAGCAATACCAGCACAAGAATCACAAGAGTACCACATAAGTATACTCTACCCTTGACTAAGCTATGCTGACAGATGAAGAAGAGCTGAAAACAGAGAATTTCAGCCCCATAATGAAGTACA
The DNA here is from genome assembly GCA_020310875.1 of Ceratopteris richardii. Lineage (NCBI taxonomy): Eukaryota > Viridiplantae > Streptophyta > Polypodiopsida > Polypodiales > Pteridaceae > Ceratopteris > Ceratopteris richardii. The sequence continues at coordinate 96,132,663 of CM035420.1, forward strand.
ACTCGACATCCCACATGATGACACAGCAATACCAGCACGAGAATCACAAGAGTACCACATAAGTATACTCTACCCTTGACTAAGCTATGCTGACAGATGAAGAAGAGCCTTTTACCTTTAAAGAAGCTGAATCTTGTGCATTACACAAGTAGGAGTTTTCCATGCAAGAGGAAATGAAAGCACTACAAGAAAACCACACTTGGGATTAGTACCTTTATCCAAAGATAAGAAAGCAATTCCAAACAAGTGGGTATATACAGAAGGAGCAGAGATTCAAAAATTCCTCTCTCCTATGTGAAGATGACTACCATATGCATGTTTCTTGCAGTTGTAGCCAAACAAGATCTTCAGCTAGATCAGATGGATGTTGAAACAGCTTTCTTGCATGGAGATAAAGAGGAGTAACTCTAAATGAAGCAATTAGAAGGATTCAAGGAGCATGACAAGGACTATATGTGCAAGCTAAGGAAAAGCTTATATGGACTAAAGCATGCACCTAGACAATGGCACAAAAGTTCATGCCCTTACATGGTTGTAGAGAAGCGAAGCTGACCACTGCTTGTACACAAAACAATCAGCCAATTGCAGTTAGTAGTATCATATGAGGATGACATGCTTTTAGCAGGGAAAGTACCAATGCATTATCACAGCTGAAAAAGCAGTTAAGATCAGAATTTTCCATGAAGGATTTGGGATCAGCAGAACATATTTTGCGAATCACAAATGTGGGATAGAGGTAGAAAATTACTCTGCTCCTCAGAAAAAAGTATCTTGAGAAGATACTAGAGAAATTTAACATGGCTGATAGTAAACCTTTTGGCGCTCCACTGCCCACATTTGTAAAACTAAGGTATTTGAAGGGGGACACACACACACACACACACACACAAAATGCTATGGAAAAGGCTCTTTACTCATAAAATGGCATCTAGCATTTGTGAACAGTGATATGCCAACTACACATGAATGAAGTTACTGGCATCACATTACATGATACATCGCATGGTAATATGATGCCATGGCCCTGATCACATCGTGCATCATGCACACCTCAACAGTCACATGGTAAAATGGCACAGCAAGTGGCAGGATGCAGTGATAGATGTGAGGGACTTCTAAAATAACTGGGCAGGACATCATTACCAAAGGGGGGGGATTTTTACCTTTGCTCAACAGGTACTTACAATATGTTCTATACCACACCATAAACTATAAGCAAACCCTAGGAATCTGTACATGCATATAAATATCACCTTGCTCAAAACAACAAATATATTCATGGCTTCTATCAACCCATCAAATATTCACCCGGTCAACTATTGATATTCATTACAGCTCTTGATCAAGGGAAGCATGATCGTTAAAGGTTTCCCATTCTACAACAATGAGGATATCAGTCTTTTTTTCTCCTACAAAATCAATTAATAATGATCAACATCATAAATATCGAATATAGTAAACACATGATAAGTTTCCATAACAGGTAAGACTTTCTAGTATTATCATTTTATTCTATAAAGATTAAAAATGTTGAATGATTCTTCTCAAATATTTATAGACTCAAGTTTAAATGAAGGCATAGACAGCACATAGCAATAAATAGGATATCACAATTTTATGAGATTGAAGAGCATATGGTTATGTATACTTCCAGTCATCTAACTGAACGTGTGCAAGAGTGGAAGTAATGGTAAAAGACTTCTTTTTAAATCCTCTCTCCATAGAGGCAAAAAAGAGAAAATATGTGATTGTGATGGAGGAGTAATGTTTTTCACTATGAGGTTAAAAGTAACTCCTACTTCCATATGTGACTGCACTTTGCAAACCTGCACAATTTTCCACATGCATCACATCATCCTTCTCTTGTCCCTTTTAATTCAGTATATGTTCATTCATACATGTTTGCTTGATTGCAACTCACCATGTTAAACAAAAGCAAGGAAAGAAAAACAAATACAATAAAAGAAAGAGTAAACACTAATGAGAAAAATGATTATTTACTAAAGTGGTAGTCGATTCACATGGAACTTGCAATATTCTTGCTTCAATGTTATATGCATACCCTTATGCATTTTGCTTCAAGCCTTTGAATGCATTATTACCTGTGTTTTGGTGTGCTTCGCTTTCTTCTTTCTTGGCTGCAGCTCAGTCTCATGATTCCCATTCAAAGGATCCTCGTTCTTTGATGGTGGAACTCTAGGAGAAGGTTTGACTTCTTCTTGAGGATTCAAGACAGACATTGAAGAAAGGGTATAATCTAACAAAAAGGTACTTCGCAGTAGTCGATCCATTCTACTGAAATGCCGCTCAGTGTAGGGTAAAATGCCTTCTAAAAGCTCACGCAGACCAGATACCTAAAACAGAAAGAGTACTTAACATGGTCAAGAAAACACAAACTGTTAAAAAGATACATTTCTTATGCTTTATTACTTCAAAGATCACTTTCTTACGCTTGTTACTTCCTTGTGCATGTAGAGAGTGTGTGTGTGTGTTAGAGTGAGTGAGTGAACAAGAGAGAGAAAAGAAACAATGGGAGGCGAAAATCAGCCTATGAGACATCTGTCAGTGAGAAAGAGAGAGAAACTGAGAGTGAGAAAGAGAGGGCAATTAAAAGAAAATGAAATGGATGATGTGTTAACATTCTACAAAACAACAAAACGAAATAGATAATAAAAAGTTGCAAACTGGTGAATCTGATTCATTGTCTGTGTACTAAAGACAGACTAAAGAAGCTGAATAGACTAAGGACTGCACTGAATGAGAAATAGGGGTGGGGACAAACTCACGACCCCCACAACTAAATCAGCTAAAAAGAAATAGACCACCAGCTGATTGGACATCAAGCATTGGTCATTGTCAGATCTCCTCAATTCCTCCATCGCCAATACCCTGACTGAGTGCTGTGCATGACATGCAAAATTAATAAAAAAACCATCTCCATAATCTTTCTATGCTGTGATGCCCTCCTCTATAGTCATTTGTATTCTAGGTCTGCAGTATCTGTCTATCCCATTGTTTAGTGGTAATAATTGGCTGAAATAACCCATAACTGGCCATTAAATCTGTCCCTTTGACTGCCTCAAAAGGAAATCACACTGTCTGTTCAGCTCAACCAAGAACAATCCCGATATCTAACCCTAGCATCCCTTAAATCTAGAAAGTGGTCTCAAATCCTCTCTGAATAGCAGTCAAAGCATCCAGAGAAGTCCAAGTATGCGAGCAATAACGTATGTAATGTAGATGTTGCTGACTCTCTATGGCCTACATAGCACTACTGGCCTAAGCTGAGACCCCCTCTATTATCTAGTCTCAACCTCAAGCTGATACGTGGATGTACATATCTACCCAACAGCACACTGCAACTCCTAACACAAATGTGTATCCATATTTCCAGACCTGATTAAGCAATAGTCAGTCATGAGTTGGAGAAGATGTTCACTGTAAAAAGACATCATGGTTCTAGAGCAATGCCACACCTGGTCTCTCTAAGCAGCAGATGAGCAATAGACGACCCAGAGCAAGTCTGAACACTCATTACTAGATCTATATGGTAAGGTGAGTAGCACATACCATAACCTGAAGATGTGATTACACTGATAACACCATGAAAAACTAAGTGCACGAAACTCCATTGCACAAGGCAAGTTCCACCCACTACTGAGCCAAGATTGGAATCCACGTTCAATAAGATACTTGTGGAGTGGATGAAATAGAAAAATAGGAATAATCCTCTAGCATAAATGCAAAGCACATACAAAAATAAAAGCAGTTTTGCTCTGCATAGACACTGATTGTAAAGGATAGAGTACTTGCCTTAATCAGCTCTGTTGAAGGAAAAACTCGAAAAAGCTCTGATAGTACACGTTGTGCAACATGGCAAAATTTGGGTTTCGTGTTCCACTCACGAATATAACCTAACAGTAACCTGAGATGTCCTTTATCTAAGTTCTTCAATATACTCTGTACTTGGCTTTGCCAGTCCATCTTCTCCTTTCTAAAAATATAACATGTTAAGCAAGCTTTCAGTCACCAGAATACGGCTACAAATTTAATGGCAAACAACAAGAACTTAAAATAGTAAAAAAATCTGGAAAAAAACAAACAACACACACATGTCAACAGACCTAAAAAGTTCCGTGAACACATTGAGAAGCTTGAAGGGTCGTCCGAGCTCAAAGGACAGCATTACTGCAGTTGCATAATCAGTATTGGCAATGGCATTGGACAAATCCTGGTCTTTCAAGGTTTCTTCTTCCTAAATCAAATCATGATTGCTCATAAAATTAATATCATAGCAGACATCAATAAACACCATAAAATTTATTATACCTCTTTACGCAGTGCCTCCTCTTCATCGTCCTGAGTACAGTCTGTCCATATATTTACAACAGAATCACTGCCACCACTGGCAAGCATCTCATCTCCAGTGCGTACATCTAAAGCCCAGATCTGTTCAACACAACGCTTCATTCTGTTAAGCTAAACACAGCAGTAGGTTGTAGTAAGCATTCATACATGAAGAAAGAATGTCTACCTTATCCTCATGTCGATCAAAAGTATTTACACATTCATTTGCTTTTATAGTCCACAACTTCAGTAAGCCATCCGCTCCTGTAGTCAATAGGTATAAAAGTTGACTTAAGTGTAAAATAAAAAAAATGCAAGCCTTTGTTGAACTTTCCTAAAAAACAGTTACCCGCAGATATGATTTGAGTTCCTCTTGAAAGAAACGATGCCTTTAGTACACTGGCTGTATGGCCTTCAAACGTTTTGAGGCAAGATCCATCAACTAAAGACCATACACGTATAGTCTTGTCTCCAGAGGCTGTCAAGACACATTGGTCTACTGGAGAAAACTGAACTGACCATATACCTCGCTTATGGCCACGCAAGATCACACCGGGAACAAGTTCTGGAAGCTTCCATATGCGAGCTGTCCGATCCTGCCAGTATCAAGAGTGAACATCGAAGGCCCCATCCAAGAACCATCAACATTCCAATCCACAACTTTGCATATGCTTACCTGAGAACCAGTACAAAGCAGGCTATCATTGGGAGCAACTGCTATGGAATTTATGTCTTTGTCATGAGCAGCAACTGTTGAAAGTGAAGATAGATGTGCGGGTCCTTTCTGACCAGAAGTTCTCTCCTCCAGAGGAGCAAGACTCCAAACTTTTATAGTATGATCACTGCCATACAGAATAAACGTTAGCGAAATAGCATAAATATCAACTATGAGAATTCTGGGTTTACCTGCTTCCACTGACCAAGAACTTCTTTGTCCTTCTTGAGAAAGCAAGGGCCCCTACTGCTCCCATATGCCCCTCAGCAATGGCTATACAGCTTCCTGACTTAATATCCCATACCCTTACCTGAAAAGGTTACAACATCAAAGCTCAAACCCCCTACAAGCCAGAAAACACCTCAATACAAAATTACAACACTCACCATATGGTCCTTTCCTCCAGATGCCAAAAAAACCATGGTGGAAGAGTAAAGACAGGAATCAAGACACAGCACAATATCCTGATGGCCAAATAATTCCTGCCTGCAGGCTGCCGTATGAATATCATAAATCCGTATCTACAGCAAACAGTGTTTTCATTTGAATATAGAGCTTCTTAGGTTGAAAACGCATCTGGTGCAAGATGCAAAAATCTCAGAGAACCTTCCCTTATCCTATCAAACAGGACATATGAGTTCTAAGCCGGATATTAAAATAAAAAAGGTACAAAACAATTTAATTATGATTTGAAAAAGCACAACAACAAAATAAAACAAAGGTGCTTCTTCAACTCCTATGTTTATCCAAAACAAAAAGTATCAACTTTTAAACTTTATCATGCATAACTTCAACAAATAGCAGCTAGGTCGTGTCATCAGAGCCCCAGGTAGGTGCAAGCTTTGATAAAAGTATTCATAAATAAAGACTTCTAATAAAGCCAAGAAATTGAGTTCTAGCACTTTAAAAAGTGCACCTTGCAAGGCAAGCTCAGCAAAGATGAAGCCTTCCACAAAAACATAAGCAAATAAATAAATAAATAAATAAATAAATATCTAAAATATGAAATAAAAAACTATAAAGTTAAATAGAAATAATAAAACAAATATAAAAAAACTCATTTTATTAAAAGATATTTTCTTTATGAAGAAAAAATAAAGTAATAAATGTGAATTAAAAACAATAAATCTAAAATAATAAACAATAAATAAAGTTAGAAAAAAATTTCGAAAAGAAACTTAAAAGTATATTACAAAGGACCTTCAAAAATCTATCTTGAACGATTAATAAGTTCCCCTTTTTCTATTAAATTTACTAATAGTCTATTTGAACAAATGAAAAAAAAGCAAAACCCATAAATAAACTTGTTATGAAATACGAAAAATTTGACCTTTTTTTATTTTGTTGATTGAATATCCTTTTTGTACAAGCAATGAGATAAGTCGACACTACTGAACTACAATTGCAGACAAGCTTGACAAAGCCAAGAAGATACAAACAACTTGAGAGCAAACAACACCATACTTTGCTACATGATAAATATTTGATTCAATATGAGGCATTTGAATCATGTTAATGCCAACGAATTTCATTTCTAACCCTTTATCATAAAGGTCTACTTCCAAAGCAAAATGAGAATTAAATACTTTTAGATCTAGAAAAGCACAAGAATCACTGATTGAAGTACAATTCCGTTCACAAAAATCTTTGGGATAAATTCCCCCACCAAATGCATCATCATTTAACTACAAAAATTTGAAAAGAATTAAAATAAGGAGAGAACAGATAATCTATGAAGCATCTAATGTTAGAAAGGTTGTGTAAAATGATAGAACAAGTATAAGCTAAAACATGTCTTTGCACAAATTAAAATTCATAAGTGAAAAGATAATAATTAGCGAGAAAAATAGCACAATTTATACCCATGGAAATTCCAGAACAAGAATAACACTTTCATCTGCCACAACACATGCCTGAATGAATGAATAAAAGGCACGGGGATGCTTGAGTGAGTGTAGGTGTGGATGTGTGAGTAGTTGGATGGTGAACCTTACACAAACTTGAAGCGAGCTGAAATACAACTGAAGTGAACTGTATGAGGTTATCTGTTTAAGTAAAGCAGTTCCTGAAAGTGTACATTGAATACATGCACTCACAAAGCCTTGACATCACATAACGAATTTTATATGGGAAGGCATGCCATGCAGGACAATGGTTTTATGTTCCAATAAAACACAGCAACAAGTATTTCATGGATTGCAAATCAGAAGGACTAAAAAATAGATACCTGCTCCAAATTAGTTGCAACAGCTAATAAATTATCTTCTCCTGGCAAAAACCTTAAGTCGATTACTTCTTCATTGTTGCCTATTAATCTTTTGCTTATGCCAAGGCTGACATCCCCCATGTCTGACTTTTCCACAGTATAGAACAGCAGCCTTTGGTCACCTGTAATGCACATTAACTTATTTGCTGAAGGCAATAAAACAGCACCAGTGAAGCCTCTTTTCTCTTCCTCTTTGTCAGAAAGAACCATGGCATCCGATGACAGGTGCTCATAGACACATTTACCGCTATAAATCCAAAATCAAAACTTTAGCTAAATCAGTGCCTCAAAAGGTATGCATACTAGGACAATAATCACTGTACCCTCACCCTTCTGCAAGCCATATCCTGATTGTTCCACGTTCCCCAGCAGTCAGGAAACAAAGAGGGATCCCACCATTATCTTTTGACTTTTTTAACTTTTTATAGCAAACCTGCAGCAATTCACTATCATCCGGAAATATGCAGATAGCTTCAATGGCTTCATAAACTGGAACTGTTGTTTGCAGGCTGAAATCCTGCATATTCCAAACATTGACTACCTACACAAAGGATTGTAATATCATGTATGGAAATCAGAAAGTCTCGTCCATAAATTGTGTAAGGGAAGCTGTGAAGGAATTTTACTTTATCTCTGCCAGCACTGAGTAGGCAATTGTTCGCAGTGGATATCACAAGGCTAGTTACT